>OMKY01250806.1:0-10493 GCA_900302395.1 Bregmaceros cantori | reverse complement strand
TGAACAAAACACAACAGACACTCTCTATGAAATCTGAACTCCTTAAAAGACCATTACAAAAATTATGTTCATTCAGCAGTCTCAGCTCACAGTCAGTAGGATCGGTAGTAATAAAGCAGACTAGTAAATTATGTTCATTCAGCACTCTCAGCTCAGTCAGTAGGATCGGTAGTAATACAGCAGACTAGTAAATTATGTTCATTCAGCAGTCTCAGCTCAGTCAGTAGGATCGGTAGTAATACAGCAGACTAATTATGTTCATTCAGCAGTCTCAGCTCACAGTCAGTAGGATCGGTAGTAATACAGCAGACTAGTAAATTATGTTCATTCAGCAGTCTCAGCTCAGGTAATGAGCAACACACTATCAAAGGGAAGATTGGAAGCATGCAATTTCCAATTTCCAGAGCATACATCGTGTACAGTATGCTTTATTTTATTTCTTATTTCTAGTTTCTTTTATTTCAAAATCCCTCCCAGAGAGCTCTGAAAAATACCCCCATGTATTTTTTGACTAACGATAATTTCTGGACCATGCCGTTACAGGAATTGTGGAAACAGGTGTGGGTTAAAAAAGAGGAACCAATCCTTCCAGATGGTTCTTAACTTGTTCTGTAAAATTGAGTTTTGTTATTCTTTTAGAAAAAGGCGAATAACCGGGTCTTATTTTTAGACTCTTACAGCCCTAATGTCTGGTGTGAAATTCCTCTCTCTGCGTACGTCTGTGTACATTTACCCATCACTGTCTGTATCATAGACTGCATAGAGTAGAAGAACATAGAGTCTATGTTCTGTATATTCATGGGATTAGATGGTGGACTTACTTGTAAAATCCAGCCAGACGTGTACTGAGCCACCGTCGATGACTTCTCTTGAAACGTGTTTGCTCATCATCCTAAAAAAACAGATACGCTAATCCTTTAGCATCACTCTAACCTTTAGCATCACTCTAACATTTAGCATCACTCTAACGTTTAGCATCACTCTAACATTTAGCATCACTCTAACCTTTAGCATCACTCTAACATTTAGCATTACTCTAACCTTTAGCATCACTCTAACCTTTACCCCAAGGAATGCTTTTCCTGGCCCTAAAGGGAAGTTGTGTAATATTCCGGCACAAACCGGGAGGCTCCCACACTGTTCACAATGTGTTCGCGCATAGTTAGCGAGTTAATCAGTGCTGGCATTGGCACAACGATATTGCGCCATTGGAACGGTGTTGTAAAGACTTAAAGACGCCACATAAAATCAGGGCATCCCCCAACCCCCGGTCATTTTTGGATTGGCTGTAGAATAGACAACGGGATAACATTGTCAGTTGACATGGACGACTGGTGGGGAGCGGGAGGGGTAATGCTCATACAATGCACAGATACACACACACACACACACAATTGACTAAAGTATCCGATCTCTATCTCAATAAAAGGCTTCAGTTTATCTAACAATAAAATCAAACTCTATCGCATGGGTGTGTATTTGTGTGCATCACAGGATAGACACAGTGTTCGTCGCATGGCGCACACTGCCATGCTCTGGCACGCATCCTCTCGCATCGTTCCGACGAGTTCACAAAACATTCATGACCCGGTCGCGACCAGAATTTTAAACATTCACTAGTTTGCGTGTACCCATTCTATGTGCTGGAACTATGGTAAACCACCCTGCCCAAATCATCTTTCACAGGCAGAAGATTTGACCAAAGTGCGTGGTGTCTCTCACCTCTTTGTCAAGTAGCTGGTGAAGTTCTGTCCGAAGCCGATCACGCACCAGTACTCTCCGTTGTAGATCCCGGAGAGCGCTTCCTCATGGCTCAGTGGGATCTTCCATAGCACAGGAAAACATGATACATGATTTCATCTACAACTAGAAGCACTCAGAGATTGCAAACCAGCGCCGTAGTGGTACAAAAAAAATCATACTTTTAGTGCTAGCAGTATGTGTGGCAACCCATTATCAATGCAACTTGCTTTGGGGTGGTTGAGACCCTCTGTTTCACTCCCCATTACTTTCTTAATGTGCCTTATAGTTCTGTGTGCCTTGTATATGAAAAAAAATGAAAATAGATAGTCAATTCATTGACAGTGTGCCTTATAGTGCAGAAAATACTGCAGCACGTAGCATGTAGCATGCAGCATGTAGCATGCAGCATGTAGCATGCAGCATGTAGCATGCAGTGTATGGCTGACCTGCTCTATGCTGGAGTTGTCAAGGAACTGGAGGAACGCGCGGCTGTAGGCGCCAGCCGACGTCTCGTTGTTGACGACAGCGACCTGGATGCCCGACGGGTCGGCCCCGATACACAGACACATCAAGGAGATCTGGATGACCGGCAGAACAAACTGGAAACACAGCGACCTGCAACACACGCAAACCTCACTTTCTTCTTCAAAAGTTCAACTTCTTCTGTGCTGCCCAGTAGCTCAGTTGGTTGGGCAGAGCGCTGGAAAGCACACATATGCCTCAATGGCGCGGTGAGACGTATTTCCCGCATGTCTGCCCCCCATCTTCACCAGTTTCCGCTAACCCTAATAAATAAAGCTTGGAAAAAACAGCCTGAAAGGGCAGTAAAAAACATTTAAAAAAAAAAAAAGTTCAACTTCTGTCCCCTGTGACCCATTGCTAGCCATCTTTAGCGTCTACTCCACTAACTTGGCGAGCCAGAACCAATGCATCGTCCACGCATCGCTAGGCGTACATTGGTCTGGTCACAACCGACTTAAAAAAGGGTGTGGTGTATGGTAGAGGGAGGAGTATTATTTTTTAAAAAAATGTTATCCAATCACAGCAAAGTAGGCGTGACAAGTGACGTGGAAGTAGGAAGTGTCCGCTGGTTGTCAACAAACAAAGTGTTGATCTCCGTTACGGTCGTGACCAGACCCTATGCAACCGTCTAGCGATGTCCGATACATGGACGATGCATTGGTTCTGGCTCGCCAGGCTACTACCCCACTACATCGATAGGGAGCTAGAGTTGTCGGGACACTTAAATCGTTTCTACGACGGCGATACCTCGGTACCGCTTGAAAGAGCTGATCCTGGCCGGATTGGTCAGGCCCTGCTTCAAACTGATTGGGCAGCTGAAATGCGCGGCGCGCTGAGTGATCAGCAGCGAAGCATCTCCCCCCTTGAAGGCCTGTGCCCTTTTAAACAAAAAAAAGTCTTAGATTCTCTCTACTATACATACAAACATGTACAGTGAGCTTCATCCTCCACATTTAACCCATCCCTGAGGAGCTGTGGGCAGCTATGTGCGCAGTGCCGGGGGCCAGATTCTGAGCCAGTGCCTTGGCCAGGGACACTGACTGGAGCAGGTTAACTGTTACATGTTTTTGGTGGTGGGGGAAGCCAGAGTGCCCGGAGGAAAACTCATGCAGACACGGGGAGAACATGTAAACTCCACACAGAAAGGACCTGTCCGGTTGAACCCAGGACCTGGGATTCGAACCCAGGATCTTCTCTGCTGTGAGGCAGCAATGCTAACCACTGCACCACTGCGTTGCAACTACAACACGTTTCCATTGCGTTGTAAGGACAAAGTGCAAGAGATTCTTAAGATGACAATTGGGACACAGCCTATCCCTTTAGACAGCAGCTGTGTAAACAGCCATCAAAATTGAGTGCAGCCGGAATGGTAAGAATGTGTCCACTCCACTCCATTAGGTAAAGATCCTGTGATCGTCTTCCACAGCCACCTGTGGGGAGAGCGTCTGACAGTGACTGACGGGCGGATACGGACGAGCGGCCCGACTGGTTGAAAAACACACTCGCTGTCAATAACGTGGCGTCACAGTCACACTCGACCGAGCGGGACACGCGGTTTAGGTAAGCGGAGTGGGACCAGATACCATCTCGATGATACGCTGAGATACCTTCAACATGTCATGCTAGCTGACGAAACTTCCGACATCTTTTTTAAAAAATTATTATTTCAGGGGACGTTGATGGCGAAGAGGTTAAAGACACAAATACTGTATATTTGCTGGATGCAGCGGTCAAACCGAGAACACAGATCGAGCGCTATCTATAGCTTTTAAAAATGAAAGGGCAATTCAATTTTTTTTCCGACATTGGACCATTATGTCATCAGTCCACATAATTTATTTTCATTTCAAACTTTCAAAAAGATTTTCAAACGCAGTACCCTTGGCTTCAGTAGCTGTGGTTCTGGGCCGAGGTCTAGTTGACCTGGTCGTGCTACGTGCACATGTAGCGAGTTTCTGGAGCTGACAATAATATACAAGACAGTGAGTGGCCGAATGCACAAGGGCGATCCTTACGTACGCTAAAAGGGTTGGGCTAAAGTCTCATGTGGAGCTCTGGCTCAGGAGAATTGAGATTTGCTCCGGGGACCTTGATGGGAAACGGATGGGTTAATCTCCCATGCCCCTTCAGGCTTGGGATTGAGGGATGCAAGCTAGTAGATATCTGTGGTCCACCTGTCTCTGTCAACCTTGCTGAACTGTGCTGAAAAGTTCTGAATAAAGAGAACCTCCGTGCCATACATCCAGCCTGGTCATTGGAAACAGGGTAAGATGATCTGTGATGTTTGGGAAATGATCCAATTGTATTCATCAAACCCTGACCCTTACTGGCACTACGAGCTAAGGCTGATATTTAACATTAGGGTTCCACATGCATAAACCCACCGGCAGGGTGCGAAATACAGGCGGGTAAGGGGGGGCGACGCCCACCGATTAACCCACGAGACCACCTGAAGGCCTCAAAAGCTAAATTTGTGGGGGGTCTCAAATTTTCTACAAAAATTAAAAATGAAAAGTATTCATAATTCTAATATCAAAACATATTTAGATATTTACACCAGTTTGGTGTCAGTTATCGTCTTTTACTATTTTATTATTAACTTTCTTTTATTGTCAATTCATTTCTGAATTTTAATACACATTTCTGCATCTCCTTGTTACAAAACAATGTGCATCCACAATTGTTTAGGGTGTCTTTAGATCGATATTCCGCAACTTTCGGGGACCCCCCCAAATATTGATCGATATTTCATACACTGACCACAGGTTTCTTAGGCTGGCAAGCCAAACCAAACAAATTGGCCACGCATCGTTCAAACGTGCATTTGGGTCTGGAGTTGTGGGATCAAAAAAGGGTGTGGCATATGGTGGTTGTGGGCGGGGATTAGAAGCAAGCTATCAAGTTATCCAATCACAGCACAATGGCCGTGACAAGTGACAAAATAGGAAGCATCTCGCACCTTGACGCGGCTCTAATTGGTGCCGAGGATCAGATTTTTTGGATTTTATGAACTCCAGACCCAAACACACGTTGGAGAGATGCATGGATGATGGAGGCTACAGGTTCCTCACCCCGGCATCCTCTTCATCCTGATGAGAGTTTTGATCATCAGAGCTGAGATGTTCCTCCACTTTGGCAGCACGTGTCTGGCTCGAAGCTTCCAGTCCGCTGCACACACAGCAGTTCACTTTATTAGAACGTTAAACGCAACATGTAACAGAGGTTGTACATAGTGTACATAGCATGCGACTACACGGTCTTGTGGGTCTGGACCAACCAGGCAGACGAATTAGATTGTCGCCCAAATTCAAGCAGTTCTGTGTGTAATTTATATAGCAGCAACCCCCAGTTCGGTTCATGCACAGATCCCCTCTTTCAGAGACTCAGACCCGCCAATCCAACTGGCCTTGATATTCGACACTGAGGTCATAGTACCTACTCTCAAGGTTCTATAAGCTCCATGTGGGTCAGAACCCGCTTGAATGAATGAATGAATGAATGAAATGATGTATTTAACAACAGACAGTACAGAGCCATTAATCTTCTCAGCATGTCACATGACACAAGAGATGATATTCAGTGCAACACGGTACATGAGGCGTGAAGACATGGTTATACACAGTATTAACAAATTGCTAGATTTCACCCGGGTGTCCGCAAGCACCCCATGAGGGGCTCGTTGATTATGAATCCACTTAGGGGGCACGGCGCATATGTGGCGAGTACATTCTTAGTTTACATCGAGACATTCGAGCCTGGAGTATGAAGGGGGGTGGTGATTAGGTAACACTTTATATGAACGGTCCGCTATAAGTGGTTAACTAATGGTTTGTAGTGCATCTATAATACTATTATTAACGCTTATTAAACAATAACAAAACGATTGAATAACACTTACTAAACATGTTTTGTATTTAATAATGCATTAATAGACATATAACTAAAACACTTTCTATAACACTATATACAGTCAACTAATGGTTTGTAGTGCATCTATAATACTATTATTAACGCTTATTAAACAATAACAAAACGATTGAATAACACTTACTAAACATGTTTTGTATTTAATAATGCATTAATAGACATATAACTAAAACACTTCATATAACACTATATACAGTTAACTAATGGTTTGTAGTGCATCTATAATACTAGTATTAACGATTATTAAACAATAACAAAACGATTGAATAACACTTACTAAACATGTTTTGTATTTAATAATGCATTAATAGACATATAACTAAAACCCTTTGTATAACACTATATACATTTAACTAATGGTTTGCAGTGCAAACACTGTAACACTTACTAAACATGTTTTGTATATAATAAAACGGCCAATCAGTGCAGACTTGATGGGAGTTTTTACGGGCTACGGAAGAAGTGGGGGGAGTTTGTACGGGCTACGGAAGAAGTGGGGGGAGTTTGTACGGGCTACGGAAGAAGTGGGGGAGTTTGTACGGGCTACGCGAGACGTGAGCGGAGTTTAGCTGTCACGCCTCCACGCCGGATGTCTCACCTACTGCGCTATGACTGGATATCACAATTTTTACACTTCTTTTTTCTGTTTTCCGAGCCTGGCTTTACCAGATGCAATGCAAACGTCTAGCGATGTGCGATGCGTGGACAATGCGTTGGTTCTGGCTCCCCAGGCTAAGCACCTGTGATTTTTTTGGGTAAAATCCGGAGGTTGATTTGTCAACAAGCACAACAACAAGCCTCAGGAGCAGGCTCGGCGCCCCAGGGAATATCGAGGCGTTGTCCCTGAATGTGTGGAATGTGTAGCATGTACGCTCCGCAATGTAAACATGTTACAAGTCAGCGGGGACAGCTGGAGGAACGACGTCCTCCGCGGACCGCCCATCACCACCACCGGCGCCAACATCGTCCGCGGTTCCAAGCTGTTCCTCGTCAGCGATCAGCAGTACGCCTCCTTATAAGGCCACGCCCGACCTTGGAGAGGCGCAGCCCCATAATGTCGCAACAGGCTTGTTTACCTGACCGAGCACGTCACACGCCAATAGCTTGACAAGATCGTGTTAAATTCCTGTTCCCTGCTTGGCATTTGACTTACCTGGT
The DNA here is from genome assembly GCA_900302395.1 of Bregmaceros cantori. Lineage (NCBI taxonomy): Eukaryota > Metazoa > Chordata > Actinopteri > Gadiformes > Bregmacerotidae > Bregmaceros > Bregmaceros cantori. The sequence goes on along the minus strand of OMKY01250806.1, from coordinate 3,143 downwards.
CCCGTTTTTCTCCTGTGTCCAGCGCGCCCACCTGCTCCCGATTCGGCCCCGGTGAACAATCAGATGAGTTGCTTTGCTGATGACGACGGCATGGACGAGACCTAATTGTATATTGTTGTATCGTTCCATTTTGGCCCGCTTGGTCTTCATCTAAAACATTCAAAAGAAACTCTATATAATTTAAATGAAGGGGTTTTCAACCCTTTGTCTGTTCTCTCTCTCTGGGCTCATTTATCTATTCTAAATTGACTTGTGACAAAACACTGTGTTATTTACTAGGAGGCATACCAAGAGCTTACTACGAAGAACAAGTGCATTTTACGCACACTGGCAGCATGGATCATGTAACAATGTTTGTAGGTCATGTTTCTAGGCCATAATGTGAACAGGCGTGCTGCTGGAGACATGTTAAACATGCATTGTTCGTGATAGCGTCTACTTTCAACATCTAATTCCCAATGCGATTCGATTCCAATTATGCTGGATTGTCACTTTAAAATAAATACTGTCCCATAGACACAACAGCCCCACATGTATTTGTTATTCTATCTGTGTATGGGAACACACAGGGAGAAGAGTCAACAATCTGAGAGTATTTATTTAAAAAAAAAAATCTTCTTGCATCTGACATACCCGTGGCAGGGTTTCTGGGAAAGAAAAATGAGTCGATTCACATATGGGAAATGCAAAACAACAAGCTAAAAGTAGAATGAATAACTGAAAATTCAACGGAATCACAATGGGTGCAGGCAACTGCGCGTGATTTAAGCATTTTAACATTGCCTGTGGTGATGGCTCCATTTACACAAGGGCATATTTAAAGCAATTTTGACTGAGCAAAGAATGAGCATGGGTGAAATATGTATCATTGCAGAGCTAGCAAAAATGACGGCATTTACAAATGCTGTCGTCAAACCAGGGCTTGAAAATGATTTTTTTTTTTTTAAGTTCCGCTCCGAACGGTTCAGGCAAGTCTATGTTTAACGTTTTCGTTCTCGGAACCGCTCTGCCACCAAAATTCGGTCCTGAATCAGTTTGGAATGCAAAAAAATGTGTTCGTTCTTAAAGGTCCTTATATTGTGCAATGTTAAGTTTAGTTATAGTTTATACAAAATATATTTGGTGGATTTTCAAACTTCAGTGTAAGTGTATTAATGCCATTACATTTGCTTCCTCGTCCGTCCACAAGATGGAGCCCCAGATGCATGGGACTTGACGACTGACAGTGAAAGTTGGATGGATGCACAACCGGAAATGGTCTCCCAGACATAGGATATGTTAAAATATATAGAGAAAGGAAAAAAACGTTTTTAACCGGTTTTGTGGATTTCATAATCTTCTGTTCTGTTTTGTTCCGGAACAGTTGAAGAAATCTTTTTTTCGCTCCCGTTTCCGCTCTTTATAAAATTTCCTAAAATTCTGTTCGTTTTCGGTTTCCGTTTTGGTTCCTTGAACCGGTTTGGAGCCCTTCGTCGAACTGAGTTTTGAGCAGGGAATCAAATAGACCTGCTTCGCGCACTCGCCCTACATGTGTGCATGGGAGCGATCATACTCTCGGCCAGTGTCAGATACCGCTGACAGAGATACCCTCCCCCCAGTCATCCATATCAAGTGTTGATGTCCCGTTGTCTCTTCATATTGTGTGTCCATGTGCAAGCCGCCGTGGCAAGTCCGAGGTGCGCAACGCCTCCGTGCCGAGCGTGAGCCGGTCGGAAATGATGCACACGCTATGAGTGCGCTGGCCGTACCCGCTCGTGTTAATTCGGATACGGGTCGTCACACATTCGTTCGTTAACGGTGGATGAAGACAGTGTAAACTGTGCGGGCACCTCCTGGTTTGTGCGGCAAAATGACACGCACTGGCTCAAGACAATCGTGTGGATTGCGTGCCACAAAATCATGCCGTGTCAGGGCCCCTTTACCTGTGTGTGGTTGGTTACCTGTGTTTGGTTACCTGAGAGTTTGGTGTGTTACCTGTTTTTGGTTACCTGTGTGTTTGGTTACCCATGTGTTTGGTGTGTTACCTGTGTTTGGTTACCTGTGTGTTTGGTGTGTTACCTGTGTTTGGTTACCTGAGAGTTTGGTGTGTTACCTGTGTTTGGTTACCTGTGTGTTTGGTTACCCATGTGTTTGGTGTGTTACCTGTGTTTGGTTACCCATGTGTTTGGTGTGTTACCCGTGTGTTTGGTTACCTGTGTGTTTGGTTACCCGTGTGTTTGGTGTGTTACCCGTGTGTTTGGTTACCTGTGTGTTTGGTTACCTATGTTTTTGGTTACCTGTATGTTTAGTTACCAGTGTGTTTGGTTACCTGTTTTTGGTTACCTGTGTGTTTAGTTACCAGTGTGTTTGGTTACCCATGTGTTTGGTTACCTGTGAGTTTGATTACCTGTGTGTTTGGTGTCTTACCTGTGAGTTTGATTACCTGTGTGTTTGGTTAGCTGTGTGTTTGGTTGCCTGTGTGTTTGATTATCCGTGTGTTTGGTTACTTGTGTATTTGGTTACATGTGTGTTTGGTTACCTGTGTGTTTGGTGTGTTATATATGTGTTTGGTTACCTCTGTGTTTGGTTACCTGTGTGTTTGGTGTGTTATCTATGTGTTTGGTTACCTCTGTGTTTGGTTACCTGTGTGGTTGGTTACCTGTGTGTTTGTTTGGTTGGTTCACTGTATGTTTGGTTACCTGTATGTTTGGTTACCTGTGTGTTTGGTTATCTGTGTGTTTGGTTACCTGTGTGTGTTTGGTTATCTGTGTGTGTGTGTGTTTGGCTACCTGTGTGTTTGGTTACCTGTGTGTGTGTGTGTGTGTGTGTTGTGTCCGTGTGTTGTGGTTACCTGTGTGTTTGGTTACCTGTGTGTGTTTGGTTACCTGTGTGTGTGTGTGTGTGTGTGTGTGTGTTTGGCTACCTGTGTGTTTGGTTACCTGTGTGTTTGGTTACCTGTGTGGTTGGTTACCTGTGTGTTTGTTTGGTTGGTTCACTGTATGTTTGGTTACCTGTATGTTTGGTTACCTGTGTGTTTGGTTATCTGTGTGTTTGGTTACCTGTGTGTGTTTGGTTACCTGTGTGTGTGTGTGTGTGTTTTTGGCTACCTGTGTGTTTGGTTACCTGTGTGTTTGGTGTGTTATCTGTGTGTTTGGTTACCTGCG
>OMKY01250802.1:1524-11714 GCA_900302395.1 Bregmaceros cantori | reverse complement strand
CCCCCCTGAAAACGTAGAGTGAAAAGATGAGTGAACCCTGAGAATGCCACCACAAGAACATTGCACTTAAAACTTGTTTCATGTCGCTCTCCACGTTTCAAGGATGATGCGTTGCAGTCGTCCTGTCTTGTGTGCTATTTGACTGTGGGTGTTGCTGTTGTCCGTGCTGCTAAACGGCTCAGCCATCTGATCGTTCTGAAGCTTGGATTTTTACAATTTAAAATGTTAAAATGTGGAAAATTAAAAAAAAAATCCTCCCGTGTACCACCAGTGATACGCGTACCACAGTTTAGCTTTAGCAGGTCCTTCACCGGCCACATGTAAGATAGATTCAGACACAGTTGCTGGAGCTTATGGACAGGTTGCGGTGTCAGAGAGGGGTTATATACAGAGGGTAGAGTATTACTGCTGGCAGCAGTAATGATTTGCTGTGGCACTCTGGGCTTCAGTCCGGAGTAATCTTTCACTGTCCCAGCCCCTGTTGGACATCCAGACGGTGTGGACTGTGGAGTGTGTGCGAGCTAGTCTTGATAATTGTGTTAAGGCTGGGAAGCATCCTTCTCCCTCACGATAGAAATGTCAAAATGTCCAGTTCTTCACCCACAACAACCTCCCTCGCGCTCCTCGATTTTCATTTGGTGTGTTGGCAGCCGCAGCTCGGAACTGCAAACATAATGGAAGTAACAACTGCAGACCAGGGCACCGAACCGGTTCAAGGAAAGAAAACAAAAATCGCACATTCTTAGCATCAGATGTTCAAGGAGCAAAGTTTCAACGGGAAGTACAGATGCATGACAATGTATACACCAAGGGTATGTTGCCTACTTCAGAACGTGAAGTTTCCCCATGTCGGAACTCGGGAGGTTCGAAATACAGAGGCGTCTATAAGCTGTGGAATTTTCGGAAAGCAAAGTCTTCTGTATGAATCGAAATGGAGACATGTTCCCAGACTGGCTATGTGGTGGTCAGATATGGTAGCCATAAAAATTACTTAAGTAAAAGTGTTGTTACCTCACCAAAATATTACTCAAGTAAAAGTAAAAAAGTACTCCACAAAAAAGTGACTTAAGTAGTGAAAGTACTGAGTAACTTTCAGTAACAAATTCTCTTTTCAAAATGTAATTGAATGCCCATCATTGATTCCCAGAAATCACTCTGCTTTTCATATCCTCCTGGAAGGAGTAATTTGTGTATGTGTGTAATATTAGAGAGAGAAAGAGCCCAAGAGAGAGACAGAGAGAGAGAGAGAGACAGAGACAGAAAATGCCCAAGAGAGCGTCCGAGAGCCCAACAGTTCCCAACGGGTGTCGCTAAAGGCCAAGTTAATGTAACTAGTACTTTTTACTGACATTTCAGTGAAAAGTAGTTATTTTTCACCTCAAATTTACTCGAGTAAAAGTAAAAAGTAACTTGTGAAAAATGTACTCCAAAAGTAAAAAAGTAGACCAAAAAAAGAGGCAGCCCCATTCACCTTGTCGCATTGTCCACACTCGCCCGCACTTCATAGACGTGATGTTAATTTAAATCCTGAAGTTTAAAAATTGTGATCAGGAAACGACAGGGTACTGAGTGAATTTGTGAACTCGGAACAGGAAGAAAAAATAGCAGACAATACCAATGGTGCGTTTATGTGCTGTAAAGAAAGCGGAGAGTTGGGCGCACCATGCATGAACCAAATGCACTTTGCATTCATGTACGACGCAATCTTTTTTTTTTTTTTTAATTGTGCATATGTTTTGGAGAGAGGAGTTTTCAGGGAATCCAAATATGTGTTCGTTAGTGGGCGGGTACGGGTGCTGTGCTTCTCAAAAAACGGACCCGTGCAGGACTCGTTGGTTCGTTTTTACTTGTTTTCCTGTGCGTTCCGGCACCTGAGTCCATGTCGCCATCGACTTGCTGTTGTATGTAATTTTGTTCCGGCACCTGGTAATTTACAAATTAAGCACTGGTTATATGTATGCAGTGCTAGTGATGCACCTAAACTTAAATGTATAATGGCAACTCCGATAAGGTGTCCACGTAGAGGAAATGACCAGTCTTGACACAGGAATATGTCTAGCGGGTCCATTTATTAAGCTATACTGGACATTAGCCGTATCGGCTAGCTAAGCTAAGCTTTCAGCTAAGTAGGAAACATGGCCGAACACCACACACAAGGAAGCATCACAGATTTATAGCCGATGGGAACACACATCCAATGATGTCACAGCTTCGACCCAATCAGGACAATGGAGGCGTGGCTCAGCAAATCACATTTCGGTAACAAACAAATAAACTTCATCAACATTGGGGCTGCGTCTAATATTAGCCGATTAGCTGCCGATTATTGGGAAAATAAGTTGACTAATCTGATTTTTATTTTTCCCCTTAAAAAAAAATCCTCATATTAATATGCATCTTGTTAACTTGAAATATAGTTAAATTGTAAACAGTTGTACAACATTTGTTGGTTTTAAAAATATAATTTTCTTCATATGAATCTTTTTTTCACAAATTATGATAATTTAATATACATTTTGGAAAAAAATATTCATTACAAACACATTTTCATGCATGGGCCATGGAAGTGTTGGCACAAAACTGGCAAAATAACGATTCAATTTCTGTCCGTGTTTAGAATCTCCACAGAAATCCTAGAATAAGCATAAACGCATTGCCATTCTATTTTTCCAATATAATGGAAAAATTGCACACTTTGAAAATGCATTGTACATTTTGATTTTAGAAATTGTAAACACAACTTCCCCAAGAAAGTGGAGATGCTCTTCTATTATATTATAAGTTCCTATAGTTGTACAGAATATTTGGTGGACCCTCAATTTTCCTGCCACAAAATGCTTTTTTTGATCCCACTAGACAAACTAGAAGTATGTAGTCGTTGCCGACTGCTAAATGGGATATTCCCAAAACGCGTTGAATGAAAACCAGGAATATTGTAGGGCCACGCTTTCTGTAGGATTCAACAGTTTCAAGGAATCTGAATTGTGATGTCACAGGAGCCTTGTACAGGGTCCTTCCCAGAGTGTTGGCATACAAGCAAGATGGTACATTGCGTCTGGGCAAATCGGGCAGATCTCGCCCATATACGGGCTGATTAATCTCGATGTATGTAAATCGAGACAGTGGGCGGGGTTTGGTATGGGTGAGGCAAGACGTGGGCGGAGTTTGGTATGGGTGACGCAAGACGTGGGCGGAGTTTGGTATGGGTGACGCAAGACGTGGGCGGAGTTTGGTATGGGTGACGCAAGACGTGGGCGGAGTTTGGTATGGGTGACGCAAGACGTGGGCGGAGTTTGGTATGGGTGACGCAAGACGTGGGCGGAGTTTGGTATGGGTGACACGGGACGTGGGTGTCAGGCCTCCACCTCTCTTATCCCACTGGATAACACGACTTGATTGACCCTTTCTTTGACACCATTTTTCAATTTCTCATTTTACCAGACCCAACGATCGTTCAAATTGCGTGCGATACGTGGGCGATTCGTTGGTTCTGGCTCGCCAGGCTAATTCTAGTGAATTATCCATGGTGCACGGAGTGCAGCATGTGGACAGTTAATGACTGTCCCATCATGTGTGCAACTTGCACTTGTGAAGTAATATTTGAGCTGATTGTACTCATGCTGGAGCAACAAATCCTAAATTTCACCTTGAATGAGTGGAGTATGTACTTATATAAGCAAAGAATGTTCTAGTATACACTACTCGGATGTGTCAGTTCCCAGAGTGTTGGCATAGGTGGGTCAACTTCTATTCCTAAAAATACAGAGCCAAACAAGTTTTAAAATAACCACCTGTTTACCCGCACTGCTGACCCACTCTAAGGCTGGAGGGGTGGGGGTTCAAAATCAGAAACAACTGTAAGCAAGTGGCTGGTTGTTTTTACCCCATTATTAATGTCCTGGATATGCTTTATAATGTAGAGGATAGTGGTTGATGCGCTCTCCCCAAGTTTACAACTAGAATAATAATGCGCACCATTCTCGATTCATCAGTGTATTTTAAGGAGGGCTGCGATTTTCTGATAATCAATATTTTTCTAATAAAAACATTGAAACATTATTATTATTAATATTGCAACCATTCTTTGATTTTTTTTTTTCGCCAGAAAGGGGAACGAGAGAAAAGTGAGCTAGCAGACATGCAGTATTTGACCGTGATCTCACCACGCTGCTTGTGCTGGCTTAGCAGCAATAGTCTAATCCACTGTGCCATGGGGCGAGCCCCAAATATCTCAAACTTTTTCATACTGCGCATTAACAGATAGACCCTCCAGAAATCCGCGATGCCGTGATCACGGATGTTTTCGCAGTAAAGACAAGCTTGCGTGGAATTTACCATGTCGTGCAGGAAATGCCCTATTGCGTGGAATACTTAGCTTTCACCCTTTTTTGTCAAATTAGTTGCCGATTTTAATCGATAATCAACCAATAGTCTTTATGATACTTAATATATTTAACAAAAATTCACCCCTCAGAAGTGAATGACACCACCTTCCTTTATGACATCACAGTGGCATCATGGATACCGCGAAAGGATCTCTGCATTCTCTGCTATGGTGCATGACACGTGTTTCTTTTCAATCCAGAGAGAGATACGAGTGAATGGAGGAACAATGGTAATGGGAATGGCAGAGAATAGGTTTTATGTGGTAAACTTGAGAATTGGTCATACTAGACTGCACCATACAGTACATAGATTTAATTGGAAGTTTGTGTGACTATTGTCAGGAGAGGGAAACTGTGAGGCGTGTGCCATTATTGCATTACGTCCAGGTTGTGTTTAGATTGAGATGCCTTGAGGTGCGGTTGAATAATGTGGAGTCATTGCTCTCACCCCCTAACAGAGTTTCTTAAAACGATTGGATTCCAGAAGGAACCTTGGAAGAATTTGAAGGGCTTGGCTTACTGGGGCTTAATGGCTTTTGACATTTTGACAGACTAGATGACATGAATTGAGGCCAAATTAATTTGATGGAACCATGAAACCTTCTGTGTACTGTGGATTGTGGAAGTACTTTGCAAATAACAAGATGCTGCGTGATTTCCAATAAGCATCTGGAAGCAGTTGTGTGTTGTTCATTTTGTTGTTAACAGCGCAAGACTCTCGACTTACAGACTCTTGAAAATAAAAGTCCTATCATGAGAGGAACGTTACTATTTCAACTGTTTATATGAAATCATACAACCCCTTGTTATCCGCAGAGCACCACAGTGGCTAGCCAATTTTTGGCTTTGGTCAAAAACATGTCTTCGAAAATCCCGTGCAACACAGTGTTCACATCTCCCAACAAATGATGGGAGCGTACACTATCAGGTTCATTCTGAGTGCAATCAGTCATCCCAAAACGGGCCTTCCCCTGCCACCAAGCACCGGTCCATATTCTATCATCCGTAGGCAAACGTGAACACTGCTCCAGGTACTCAAGTAACCCCCGCGCTTATAAGTATCCAGCAGCTGGAATGTCCAGCCGCTAAATCGCGCAACTCGCGAGAGGCCGCAATTGTTGTGGCAACAGTTGGCCACAACAGATGGCGAGACTGGCGCCGGAGCAATCAGTGGAGTGTTATTCTTCTTTTAGTGTTTCATAGCTCATGGCGGAACATTTTGTATCATTTCATTGCATTTGGGTTGTTTTGGTGGTCGCTGTTTGTTGTGCAATGCAGGAAATTGTGGCCATATGGTCTGATTGTGCACTGCCGTCCCATTATGGGATGTCCCCCTTTTCTTGGCTTGGCCACTTCAGAGTCATCTGGCAGCTCCGACGTCAAGACATTTCACCCATTGAGATATTTATTCATTTATTCATCTCTGTAGTGCCTCCCTCTCAGCCACACCATGCCTGGGACTGTGCCGGCACCCGGAACAGTGGAGGAAAATGAATGCCTCATATCCATTAGCAGTAATTTGCCGTTGAACAAACCAAAGAAGAAGAAAAAGAAGAAGAGGTCGGCCGTCGGTAAACAAAAAGTGGAGGAGCCATGCACCCCGCCGGAAGAATGCCATTCAGGTGAACCGTCACAGTTTGACTTAATGGTGTCCCGATCCGATCCTCATCGGAGTCTCCTTTACATGTTTACATTTTTTTAAACATAGTCATTTGTAATAGTTTGGGAGCTAGCATCAGGAACCGGTATCGAGACTCGGGACTCGTTAGCGGGAGTCTGTATAGAGTATCGGGATAGGCCAATCCTTAAAATCAAAGGATCAGAATCGGATCAGTAGCAAATAAAAACCGTGATCGGGACATCTCTAGTTTTGACTGGCCCAAATCAGGCGCGCATGCGTTAATTATTATTTCTAAACATTTTTTTCTTCGGAACACTAGATCATATGATACATGTGCATTGGCAGACTTATTTCATTCCAAAAATAAGGAATAATATTGTTCTTAATATTCCTTGGAAATTTCACAAATGGATTTTTGTTTATTCTCAGTGCTGTATTCACCGCTCTGAATGGAAGATTCTAGAACATCAAAGACTGACAAAGTTCATGATAGTGGCAGAATATATACTGATTTGTAGTGCAGATTAGGGTTTCACAATTAATATGATTTTTAAATCAAATTTTAATCAAAATCTCGATGTTTGTATGATCTTGATCTGAAAAATGCAAATCGCATCAATTTTTTTTTTTTTTTGCATTTCAGTTTGTGTATACCTTTATATAGTTCATTTAGAGGCCTCCTAACCTAGGTTCACACTATTGCATTAATGCTATAATAATTCTATTTCAGTTTTCCTTATATAGTACATACATTCTTAAATTTCGTGATTTTTTAAATGATATTCTGCACCTGATTCAACTGAAATAAGTGCAATAATCAGTTGTTTTATTACCATTATCGTGATTAATAATTTCTCATTATGATACAAATAATAACCCGATGATGAATCATGATTATCATTCTTTTCCATATCCATGCCGATTTGTTTGCTAATATTTCTATGTTAGTTTTATCAGCCTTCTCTCCCGTGCTGCCATGTATAGCACATTGGAGGAGAGGATTAGATGTGTTTTTAGTGTTTTTCACTAATATAGTTTAAAAAAATAATAAAAATAAAAATAATAATAATAATAATAAGGCTAGACGCTTTACTACTTAGGCTCCACCTCTTAGAACTCTAACAATTAATTGGGAAAATGCAGACTGTAAACGCACGCATCATCAAAGTCTCATAGCCTTCAAGACAAAATACCCATTCAGTAACGTTTGTTGTAAAAGGGCTGCGCAAAGGACAAGGGTGGATGGAAATGGATGCTGTGCAAGGCAATGGCTTGTCGAAGCCAACGGTTGAGGACAGGAGAACGCTAGCTGGCTAGCCAGCACGGTATAACCAAACAGTCGGTGGATTCAGACTCACAATAAACACTGTAATAAAATTCAGAGAGGACCTGTGACAATCAAATTACCTTGATACCCAAGTAGCTTATCTACTTGTTAACCTGCTGTTCCCTTGCTCTAACAAGTGTTTTCCATTCCAAACTGCTCTGGGGACGCCAGCATTCCCCACTCGGGCAACTATTTCATTTTATTCTCTCACTTTCAGTGAGAGAATAAACTGCTTTTTTTTTTCTATTCATTCAATACCGGTGCCGGTCATTTTCATTACACGCCACTCATGTCTGTGTTAACATCATTGTCATTTCAGTCACGCATGTATAATATATCTATAATATATAATGTTTAATCAATCCATTTTCTTACCAAACAATCAGGAATTTATACTTCAATAGGGCTGTTGCATTTTCTGGTATTGTACACGTATACAAACATCCAAACTGAGTCTGCTTCAGAGACGTGGTCTCCATTCCCTTCAAAGCGAACCCTGGTGCGGATCGGTGGGTCGGTGAATAAAACCACACTTTTTGTTTCAATGATAGTTTTGATGATGAGAAACGCACCTTTGTGAGCAGGTCATTACTGTGCATTGTTAGTAAAAGGCATAAATACGGAAAAAAGGCTTGTTGACATAATTTGCTCCTCTTTAAGAAATACAGTGTGAATAGCAACCAAATTAAACCACGGCTACTTTGGTGCGAACCGAAAGGACTTTCCTGGTGTGAAAACACCCTAAGCCTAACCCCTACCCTAACCCCTAGCCGTACTACTATTTCCGGTACTTCTGTGATGAAACTAACTGCTTCCCTTGTTGATTTTTTTTTGCACATGGTACCGTACCATTGTCTAAGAAGACCACGTTTTGGTTGTGTCTGTGCTCAGCTCAATCTGACTAAATTAGTAGCAGCCAGTATCGTCTTTGCCTACCATGAGAATGGAACTGCAGCAGTTGGCACTAAGGCCAAACCATGAGCAGGCCTCCATGTGGCATCAGGTGGACTGGGAGAATTCACTGTGGGCTGGTTTGCTTTACAGATGGGTTTACGTGCGAAACACTGGGGGGAGTCATTTTGTCCCGCGCTTCTGCAGGTCACTTCCGGTGTCTGTATGTATATAAAGTCTGGTAGAAGGCTGCGGTACGTGGACACAAAACGCACACAAGTTCCAAATCCGACACTAGATGTTGCTCTGTGACCAGTTACACGACACTCCTCTTGCTTCGTTAACCTTTTTGTATAAATAATGATGAAATACAGTCAAAACCCTACTTGAAGTTACTCACCGAGTGGTCATATGTTCTTCTGGACCAATAGGCTGGCTGGTTCTACTAGATGTTCCAAAAGGAATGAGACAATGGAACGAGTTGAACTGATTATTAAATCATGCGTTTGTGGGTCATAGATCCGCACAAGAGCATTTGGTGTGGAATAGCACACAGCAAGTTACCACCACAATTTTAAAATAACCTTGTAGGTGTGTGCTCCCACCGAATAGACATGTTATATTTTTCTTGGTGGGACTGCATTGATTTTAAATTCTGTGTTGTGTGGTTCTAGCTCTGTGATGTGTCGAACCTAATTTCCGATATTAATAATAATAATAAATCAGTGCCTTAATTTGACTTTCTTATATATTCTGATACTTGAACCCATAATATAAAGAACCAGTACTTCCTTTGCATCTCTTCTTTCTATGAAATTGTGTTGATCTTTTCTACATTTTAGAAAACTCTTCTAGTGTTGTTGACAATAAGGATGTTTTTGTAAGATGCCTAGAAGTAGAAGAATAGAAGTCCTATATGGACACAAAGGGTTATGTTGCGTGTCATCAGTTCATCATGCTCACCCCTCCCCTTAGACTAAAACATTTTATATAATTTCAAGTAGAGGTGGATGATATATTGAAAGTAAAAGAAAGAAAATGTTACCAATTATCAGCTGAGCTGAATCATTTATATAGTTAATCATAAAAAAAGAAAAGGAGTGCACTTGACGAAAACTACTATTTGCTGCAGTCTTTTGTTAATTATGTTTATTTTTAAAAGATTGCCAAGTTTGTTATTTACAAACACATTACATGAACCTATTTTTTAAAATTAAAAATAGTAATCTAGTTGTGTTTTCATTTTTTAAAAGTATTATAATTGTATTTTTCACTAGGTTTTACAGCATGGTTTATTTTCATAACTACATCAAAGTTTAGTGTTTTTAACATAGTCAATTTAGTCACACTAACACACGGTTTTATTGTTTTAGCATTTTTAAATCAATTGCTCAATTTTATAAAGCATAATTCCTTCAGCCCCTAGCGATCATGTGATGCATAGTCAGTTGCCATAATTGCGTCCATCTGGGATTAATGCCGAGACTGAAAATGACTCCCACCCACGCCACGTTAGTTATTAAGAATGCAACTACAACCCCCTCTACAGGCCTACAACCCCCTCTGTTCCAGAACAGTTGAAGAAATCTTGTTTTGTTTCCGTTTCCGCTCCTCGTAAATTTCAGTAAATTTTCGTTCGTTTTCGGTTTTTGTTTTCGGTTTTCATTTTCGTGCCTTGAACCGGTTCGGAGCCCTGTCAAATTGGAAACAATAGACGAGTTTACGTGCAAAACACTGGTGGGAGTCATTTTGTCCCGCGCTTCTGCAGGTCACTTCCGGTGCCTTATTGTTGCCTATGAGAACTCTGGTACTGGTCCGAGCACACAAAACACACAAAACGCATGCCAGTTCAAAATCTGACCACTAGATGTCGCTCTGTGACCAGTTACACATCACCCCAATCGCTGCATTCACAATTTTCTATAAATATTGATGAAATAGTCAACATCTGACTTAAAGTGACTCA
>OMKY01250797.1:0-11295 GCA_900302395.1 Bregmaceros cantori | reverse complement strand
GGGCCTGCTTCACCGCTAGAACCAGAGAGTAAATGGCCAAACTCCAAATTTGGTCAAATTCACGATGCAAGGTGCACTTATAAAGAAATAAAATGTTTTTACTGACAGCTAACTTTACAGAGCACATATAAACCCTGTGGTCGACACTTGGTAAGAGGTCGAGAGGGGTTTGTTACATTTGGATTCCTTTTTAGAAAAATAACTTGAATGAAACAATTTCCAACAAAGGCGTTGCTGTAGCGGTTCGCATTTCTAGGGGAAATTCTATGCACACTTGACACTCTGTGACACGCTGTGTCATCCAGTTCCATAACTGCATTGTGATGTCAGAGACACACCCACAGCACTGTCTGCCAAGACACACGGTATTCATTTGTCCATTCTCATTCTGATTTGACTCTTGAAGAATAAAGAGCTTTTATGATAGAGGCTGTGTCCTTCCTCTACACAGATACCTCTACACGTCTGTATAGCTGTGTGTGTGCAGGGGGGCGGGGGACAGTGTGAAGAGGTGAAATTAGGTGAAGTAGCACAAGCACCTAGGGAAAAAACTGGCAAGTGTATTAAGTACTGTACTAAGTACATTTTTCATGCAACTAATACTTTTAGAAGTATTTTTCTCAGACAACTTTTTATTTGACTAAAAAGTACTTTTTACTCCTCACTTTCCCAAAACAGACTTATGAGTATATTTTGTTATTTATATAATATATTTTGTTGGCACAACGACACGTATGTACAACTACCATTAGATAATGCAGCATAATGTCAACACCACTCCCTACATTTTGTACAATAAATATCATCACAATAGCACAATAAGCTATTTTTATTTTTTTTTACTGTAGGACATTTGGGTACGTTTGCCATCTCTGTACAATTTTTAATATAAGTGAGATTATTGTTGTTGTTGTTGTTGTTGTCTCTTTCAGAACCACAGACTTCCAAAGATGTCGAGCATATTTATATAGTGTAGAAAATTGTAATTATAAAATGTTCTCAGAAGGTGGAGATAATCCCCTTTAGATTATAAGATATTGTGTTTAGATATAATTTTTTGTTGTTTTGGGGGTACATGTTATGCTAAGTAATATTTACAACATTGGTTGTTGGAAGATTGAAATAAAAGTACATAGACCATTCTGTAACATTCTAAAAATCTAATCTTTGAAGGGGCACATTCCAAAAGCTACATAGGATGCAAGGCACATCACCTCGCCCCATAATGTCGGCCGTTTGTTGTACTGATGTGAGCAGTCACTTTACACATGTGTTGTTTGCCATTCATTCAGCTCGGCATGCCCCGTTCAAGATGTGTCGGTAAGCTTCAGACACATGAACGTGGATTAGCGACACGTTTGTCCTTTAAGTCGTGCACTCCAGCTGTGTGGGTTCAAAGCGCTCTGTAGGGGTAGCCGCACGGGAATGTCTGATGTTTGTCATTTACGCGGCACACAACAGTCAACGTTTGTGTGGGAATTACTTAATTTATTCCACCCTGGCTGGGTCGCTGTCGATGGTGATATTCAGGAGCAGGTCGCAATAGTCATTAAGTCACAGTAGGGTTAGGGTCAACCCTAACCCTACTTTACGTCTACTGTGACGAAACGACCGTGAACAGTGATGTCCATATTATTGGTAGAGCTCAGGTCCTGCAAACTGCATCCGCTTAAAAGGGGGGGGGGGCACCCACATAGTTTATATTCACAAAATGAATATAAACTATGTATTTTATTAATATTTTCCTATCTTATGTACAATAAGTTATCAATTCCCCAACCAAGAAAACGTAATGATTTTGTTAATTATTCATTACTATGCACTGGTTTGAACAATTTTGTAAAAACAGAATGAGAGAAAAAAAGGAATTTCTGATGAATTATCTAGTCCTCCAATTTCAGTCCATCCTGTTCTACTGATGACATTATTAATGTAAATTAACCTGTTTGCTAATTTCATCATCTGTTACTTTAAGCTAAGTCATCCTGTGACCTATGACATTCTCACAAAACACAGAGGAGTTGGGGTTGTTTCTTACCTAGTGAGAGACAGATCAAGCTCATACGTGGCTTGGTGGGCTTGTTGGGCTCCGAGAGTGCTTATTTCAACATTCTGAACACAATTTGTCCTCCCCAGATCTTCTGTCGTTCCCTGTGTACTCCCTAGCTGCACAGGACAGGACAACTTGACATCCGAATGGACTTCACTGTTGACCTTAGCCTGGTACCTGGCCCTAAACAGTTATGGATCGAGCTATATGTTCACTCAGTGACATGGCTCGTTCCCGGAACTGTTAAGGCTCTTCTTCTTCTTGCCGTTTAACAGTGATCAACACCGTGACTAAGCAGGTCATTCACAACAATTTTTTTTTTTGTAATTTTACAAAAATTACAGAGCAAGCTGCTTTCACAGCCTACTCTGTTAGGCTCTTGTGCAATATTAAATTATATATTCTATTGTCCACTGATGAAAAAATATTCTTCATCAAAACATAATGGCTAAATAACGGGTAAACGGCTTAGTAGCAGTCAACCTTCCTTGTCCAGAACTTTCTGCACATCCGCAAACACCTCATCCACGCTGCGCGAGGCATCTATCGTGCGTACTTTGCCAGTCTGATCGTACAGATCTATGATGGGCCGTGTGGAATTCAGGTAAGTTTTGATCCGTTTCTCTAGACTATCTCTGTTGTCGTCTGTGCGTCCACTGCTCTTGCCTCGCTCCAGACACCTGCCGATGCACACCTCATTGATACAGTCAAAGAAGAGGACGAACTTGACGTCAGCCTCAGTCATGACACGGTTCCAGCCTTGCAAGTTGTCTTTGTTGCGAGGGAATCCGTCGATCAGGAAGCGATACATTTCCACATCTCCCTCCATCGTCGCCTCCATCGCCTTTCTTAGCAAGTTGATGGTGATCTCCACGGGAACAATATGACCGTCCTTGATGCACTGGTCAATCATACTTCCATACTCTGAGCCTTTCCTCGAGCGCTCCTCCCGCAGCAGATCACCCGCAGACAGGTGGGTGTAGGTATAGTTCTCCACGATGCGGGCGCACTGGGTGCCTTTCCCGGCGCCGGGCCCGCCCAAAACGAACATGACTTCGGGCTTCATGGCGGGCAGACGTTCAGAAATCCTCCAGGAGAAAGGCTGCGAGGAATGGACCAGCATGCAGCAGCAGCAGAACAATGGAACCAATGAGATGGAGGGCTGCTCGATGAAAAACACTTAACTCAAAGTGTTTGTTTTATCTCGAATCTAGTATATCGAGATAAAACAAACAGGTACGTGTTTTTGGGTGGGTTAATACGAACCGACTTCAGCATGGTTTTTTTCATTGAAGTGCAAACAGGTCGGTAGCCAAGTGCCTAGAGGTAGAGGGGTACTAGTAACAAAGTTATTTTGTACCATTTTTAACATTATCAAACCAAGGAAGTAGTATATTATTTCAATTTTAAGATTAATAATTACTCCAACTTTTATTTTCTTGTTTATTCATTTCACAAATATGATGGGAACTGCTTGGCTTGACTGGGAAGCCGTCTGATCCCCAAGACCGTGTGGCGTTGACTGGCTAGCTGCCTGCTGCTGCATGTTCTCACATTGTGACGTCACACGATGGAGACTGTCACGTCAGACCAGACCTCGTAAACATTTCATAACCGGACTAATCTTGACCTATTATAATTTGCTTTGAAAGGTAAACTCATTTGATGACTAAATTAAAACTATTCTATAACTAATTTAGATTTCTAACATAGCATACAGTATATGATTAATGTTTAATAGTGAATGTTATATATAATTTGAAGTTATTAATGTGTTATTGTTTTTGGTATATTTTTTTCCAAAGTTTTATGAATATATATATATTTTTTTAATTTTAAGGGAGATTGGATCGTTGGGAGTCTGGACACACATTCATTTCAATGTTTGAAATCATTTGGTGCTCGCGCTCTCTCTCTCTCCCTCTCATTCTATTTATTAATTTAATTGTTAATGCTATATTTCACGTAATTAAAGAATCAGCACATTATTAATGTGTTTTGGCGATCTTCTCACATGTCTGAATGTGAATCGTCGCACATCCATCCATTACAAAGTGAAGGACACATCATATCTAGCCACGATGGTGTTTTGTTGACTTTAGCATGAAGAAGTTAGAGGCAGACGGTCTGCTGCTGCAACAACAACTTGATGCACTTGCAGTACTACGCGGTGACTCCATGAGATCCGC
The DNA here is from genome assembly GCA_900302395.1 of Bregmaceros cantori. NCBI lineage: Eukaryota > Metazoa > Chordata > Actinopteri > Gadiformes > Bregmacerotidae > Bregmaceros > Bregmaceros cantori. The sequence continues at coordinate 7,056 of OMKY01250797.1, read as the reverse complement.
ATGAGAGGCACATGCATATTATCGAGATATTCACACAGGTACTCGCTGGTATGTGACATGTTATGGGAAGCCCCTAGTGCTAGTTGCTCCTGGGGGTATGGGGTGAGTAAATTACATAGACATGTATTGGTTGGTGAAATCCCGCTTGTTCACCCCAGCGGCGAGACCTAAATAAGCCATAATACTGGCCAATTCCGACTCTTTACATGTATTCTCTTTGGCAACACAGAATTCTGTTGCTCTTTCCTTTTTTATTGCTTGTATTTTTCCCTTTTTCCTCTTCCTTGTTTTCCTCTTTATTTGCAGACGACTGAATTACTCACCAACTCCTTTTCTCAGTGATCAGTTTGTCCACCCACTACAGTTTGCTGTCTGTGGTAGATGGGTTCTTCTGCGTTGTTCGCCAACACTGACACATACAATGTGACTTGTGACTCATATCTAGCCCTGGCTGAGGGGTGTTTTTTATTGTGATATCACAGGTTGGGGGGTGGACACTGAGGCATAGGCAAAGGTTAACAGAAGTCAATAGCATCCCATAGCCAATATTAAGGAGCAATTTCTGCTGTACAAGTAATATAATATTCATATATTTTAATCATTATTTGATTAGCAACTTTAAAGTCTAGATAAGTATTGCATGAAAAAAGCATTAAGGCTTTGGATCTATTTTACTTAATACAAGAATTGAATGCATTGAAATATATTAATCATACATATATTTACTAACAAGTACAACTCATTGAGGCACATTGGGTTGGTTTTCTATATCAAAGATAGCTAAATTGTGAATGTTCAAAAAGGATAGACTGCCCTGCCAGTGGCTACATTTGAATTTTGTTAGGATAGCTACTATACTGTGTGTGCACAGTGCACCATGGCTCTGTTTCACACAGTCATGGTTAGAGATGTTGAAATTTGTTTAATGAATTGTTAATTTCTATTTTTATTTTACCAGTCTATCATCAATTAAACATGCAATCCAACATCATTAACATCCTTTTCAGCATGCTTACAAGGACAATCTGTGCCGTTGGTATGAGACTACACAAACCTCATCTGATTGAGCACATGGCCTTATATGGGCCAGATGTAGCTGGTGGAATTGGCACTGTGATGCGGTACCCGCCGTTGGCCCATAAATACCATGGGGCCTAGGGTTGGAGCGTGTTTGGTGTAATAGCCTCTTCCCAAGTCCAAGCAGACCTGTGCCCTCCTGTTTTACAAGCAGGGTTGGGTAGTAATAGAATACATGTAATCAGATTACAGTAATTGAATTGAAGCCAGTCTAGTAACTTGGAATAGTGCATGTAGCAGAACCCTTCTCATTCATGGAAAACCATTTTGCACCAAAACAAAGAAATTCAAAATCACGGGAAAGCATGAGTTTATCGATAGTTGTATTTCAAAGAAATCTGAACATAATAGAATATAATCACTTTCTTTACTTTTGAAATATGGCAATGTTATTTGGGCTGAAATATTAATCGAGGTATTTGAGGACTTGGATATTTTTTCCAATTACTCGACAAAACTTTTCCTCAGACTCCAAACTTCTAGTGCCCGCCAATTGGTCGAACCATAGAGAGGCATATTGCTTGACCGTGTGGCATGTTGGGGGCTCGGCAGCTGAGAAGAAAACAGTACAAAGAATCATTAACACTACATAAATCAGCTGAGCACTTCCATCACTACAGGACATCTCCGACACTTAATATTGTCAACTTGTGATGCAACCTGGACACGTCAGAGGCTTTACTCAGGATCAGGGAATGTTTCAGGTCTTTCAAACACACCTCCGGGCGACCCAGCCAAGGCTGATCAAGCTTGTGTTCCTTAACCAGGGATCTCCTCGGCTGATCCACAGCCACCAAGAGGCAACCGCTGCTGCCTCCTTGATGGTCCTGTGCTGATTGGCCCCTTTTAAAGCCCAAAATTTTGTAAGCCCTGCAGAGGGACTGACCTAGGAACGCTCTGCATCCTACCTCGATGGACTCACATCTTGCTTGCCATCTGTTGCCTCAACACTCCTCCCGCAAGACTTGCTCGATTGCCTCCTCGATGTGGTCTTCCAAGGAAACCATGAGTTCTAGGAGCACCTCCTGCTTGGAACTTGATAAAGTCAGCACTGCATCTCCTCTGCCTGCTACATCGTGTCCAAGCTCCCTGCTGCCACATTCCAACCACCCTGCCTGCTCTCTAGTCTTCATCTGCTGCTAACAAGGTGTTGGGCCTGGCACTGTCCTCACCAGATCTCTGTGTCGCAGGTGTGACTCGGTGGCATCTACCATCTCTAGTGCCCTTCATGTTTGCCAATTTCTCACTTCAATGTCCTGAAGAAACATTTGGGTCACGTGACTATCTATATTGAAGCAACCCGCCACTTCCACAGTAACTTAAGTGGCCCTGACACTTGCCCGATTTTGTGGCACGCATTCTCACGACTCGGCTCTTGCCATGCACAAACTACACGTACGATGGCGGGAGTTGTCCGTGAGCCCCTCGTGGCTGCGTGCCATGTCGGGACGGAAATTTTTAAATGTTCCGAGTTTTGGTCACGAATAAAATTTGCGACCGGGTCATCACATACATGCAACCTGGCCATTCACGTTGTTTGCTTTATGTAACCTGGCTGTCAATTTGTCGAGACAATACACGAGAACTCAGCTCAGCTGCGTATAATATGTGTACTTCAACACAGAGCAGCGAGATGGATCTAAACTGATTGGTGTTCCTAGACTCTTCCTGTTTCGGAATCCATACCCCTTCCACAGAGTGCCACTATTCAGCAACTTTTCCTCTCCTTCACCCCTGCAGATCCTTCAGAGCCTGTAGAGTAACTTTGGGCACTTCTTGTACACCTAATAAGGTAGCCCACTACCTCCTGCTGGTTTAGGTGGATCGATCAACGCGTGACAAGGCCCCAACATGTTGCAGTTTTGCACAAGCTCTATGCACTTTATGCTGTTATTACTCAAATGTTTTTAGATATTTTTAACACTTTAATTATTTTAATATGCAATTTATTTATTTTTTTAATGAATGCAAGAAGACTTATCATATGGTAGATGTGATCATAAAATGTCAACATCATTTAATGTAAAATGTAAAATGTAATATAATATAATATATTAATGACATTTAATATTTTCTATAATTGTATCTCTTAATATCATTTATTTCTCATTTTTAATGGGGTGCAGTAGCTTCGTCCAATTCTACAACTAGCTACCGTGTAAACCTGAACACTCCCTGCATGCTATTATTCTTTGTGTACAACCTGCAGTTTACAGTCTGCCTTCTATGAACTGCATAACCCTCTTCATAACGATCAACCATGTCAATGATAATAAAAAAAACAACTCATAAAAAGAAAAAAAAATCATAATGGCTTCCTGTGTTTTGGTTCTAACTATATGTCTCCGATTGATGATGTCATTCAGGAATGTTCCCTGTGTGTAGCCACAGGCATGGAACTTAGAGTTCTAGCTGTGTGTGTGTGTGTGTGTGTGTGTGTGTGTGCACTTGCGTTTCATGGCGGTGTGCTAGTAAGTGAGTGTGTGTCAGAGGTATAGAACCCTCCCTCCCTCTAATTGTCTGAATTGGATAATTAGTAGATTGGATAATTAGCAGTCACGCTAACAAGCTAACACCGTCTTTCAGTGGCACTTTCCATCTGCCAGTCTGACTGTATTCTGTCTGTCTTTTAGTTTATCCTTCCGTCTTTCAGCGTGTCTCTCAGTCTATATCCGTCTGTCTGTCACATTTCTTTCTGGTAGTCATGATGATCTGTGAAGAGGGGTAATAATAGGGTGGATTGCCCTAATGTGGGCCCTTTTTTGCAAATTCCTAATGTGGGACAGTCAGTTGCCTAATGAAGGACAGTGAAATGTAGTGTTGATGTTGCTGTTAGACACGTTACTATAATTTGCTTTTACCATAGTTGCATTAGTTTAGGGGTGTAGACAAAGTCACTGGAGCTTAGGTGTACCATATTAGGCAGTGGCCCACATTAAGGCAATCCACCGTATGTAATAAAACACAATAATATGAATGTTCTCACTGTTTCTGTTCTGGAAATGTAAAATGAAACAGGAAAATGTATATCTATGGTTGTTTTTTGATGCTCTCCATTCTCCCCAATTGTTTTCCCATAATGTTTATGGTAATCAATTCAGCAGCAATCCAAATCTGATCCGAAAATATTCTTCTGACTGCTATCGAAAAAAGTTTGGTAACAGCTCTAGCTTCACTTTGCTCCAATCTGCTGAATGATTTTGTATTCAATTAATGCATATTTGTATTCAATTAATTTCTTTCTCTATTGGAGGTAAATGTTAGAAACATACCAAACTTCATGACAAGTTGCCTGAAGTATTGAATGTTCATAAAATGCTATAAAATCATATTTCTCATATTCGGCATACTGTGCATTCACACAACACACGTGTGCAGTGATTACTGGTGGTGAGATTGGCAGGAGACGGGAAAGAAGTAATTTGTCAGATAAAAGTACATAACCAAGCATGGCGATGACATTACATTTCACAATTTAAATAACCTCAATTAAAGGATGAGGGGATTTGGGCAAATTAAAGTAGTCCAAAACGGGTGCTCTTGTAGATTTCACATTTACTCCAGTAGTTAAGGATTTTTGGCACATCTCCAAAGCTGCCTTTGTATGAACATAAACATCTTCAATCAATATTGTTTTAAAACTCAGCATGATTGAAACTTACACTTTGGCCCGAGTGTGGAATCACTGTGCACTTGCCAGTGGTGTATAGTCTACACACTTGAACTCAACCTTGCAATCTAGGGCCGATTGTGCACATTTGCCGGCACCTCTCTCCTCTTTTCCTCTCCCTCCCTAATTCTCCCTTTCTTACTTTCTATTTTCTCTCTCTCTCTCTTTGTATCTCCTTCTTTCACTTTCTTTTCGACAGAAAATGGCAAATACTATGCATCTCGGGCTCCATTTTGTGGACAGACTGGGAAATCTAGTTTGAAAGGTCGTTAGGTAAATAGCTGCTATATTACTTAAATCTAAATCTTAAAACGTAATCACTTTTGTGAAGCGTTTGAGGCAGCTCTGGCTGTGATTTTGGCGCTATATAAAAATCTGTTAAGTTGAGTTGAGTGGAGACGAGGAAGCGAATGTAATGCCGTTTTAAACCCAGTTTTCACGTTAATACAGTTGTACTGAGGTTTGAAAGTACACTACATGCATTTTGTATAAACAATATCTAACATTGCACACTAAAAGGAACGAAGAAAATCTTTGCGTTCCTGACCGGTTCAGGGACAATAATTTGGTGGCGGAACGCTTCAGAGAACGAAAACGTTAGACATAGGCCTGCCTGAACCGTTTGGAACGGAACGTTTTAAAAATAATTTTGTTTTCAAACCCTGGTAATGCGTGTAAAATGACACCAGGGGGAGATGCGGGATAAACTTCACACACAATGCATGATAGAGTACCAACCAATTAGATCACGTAGGGAAGGTAAGAGTTCCCAGAATGCAACAGGAGAAATAGAGGCTGGGAGCAAGTAGACACACTTACCTTATCAGTCACTGCATACCGTCGTTGGTCTACGGCAATTGGCTGTGCAGCCTATTACTGTCAGTTCATTCACTGTATAATTTACATCCGTTACACAAGTTCATGTTGTCAGTGTTGTTCATACAGGACCCCGCTTCTCCCCTTCTCCCAATGAAACATCATGCCCGCCTGTTTCTGTCGGCTTTTAGAATGCTATTTTAAATGGTTGGCAAGAGTGCTACTTAGTGCTTACACAGTCTGTAAGCAAAATGTTGCCTTATGAGGCATTTTCCCTGCTATGGGAAATATATACTGTACATACTGTACATACAGTATGTGCTCACCCCCCATCCGTAGAGAAACTAGGTACATTATGTACATTAGTTACTTGAGTGTTGTTAAAGCTTACTTGGAGTGAATGTAACTATGGTAAATGTAATAGTTGTATGTAAATGTTTGTGTTAATCTGCCATTACAAGGGTATTCACAATTGGTTGGTGTTACTGGTGTGTTACTGTCTACTAGGCTCTGAGGTGGATTGAGGTTGGTGTAAATTTTAGGGTTGACGTTTCGTGACGTATCCTCTGACGTCGGCTATTCGTGATTCGTATGTGTACGTGTGTCTGTGTCTGCACGCGCGTGATTGCGAGTGCGGTTGGTGCATGTGGGAGGGGGGTGACAGTAAGTGGTCCGTGGCGCATGGAGCTTATTAACTTGAAGGGCGCCAGACTTCAACCTCTTCGTCACTAAACATCACTATACATTACCGATCGGGCGCGTGTGAAACTGTGGATCTGTGCCTGCCTGTCTCCAAGTGCTGTTTATTTTGGTTTTCCTCATTCCATTCGCACAGGAGTGCAATGCGTAAAGTTAGCCGTTAAGACGCCTTCATAGCGCACGGTGTGCGCGGCTGATCGGAACACTCAAATGACCTCGAGCATGGAGCAAACCGGCAGTCGGCTGTGAGGCGCGGATTGCACACCCTCAGGGCGCACAGGCGATATGCGTCCCCCGGCAGAGCTGCTGCGTCTTCTGTCGGTGTGGCTCCCGGTGTGGATACCGGCGTGCGCGGGATTCACCGAGTTCAACACCACCAACAGACGCTCTGCACGGGACTTGAAACGGTGATTTAACGCTTTCTACTTTTGTAGCTGTGTTTTTGCACTTGTTTTCTTGCACGCCGTGCGGAATTGGGAACTTGCTGTCAATTTGGTATGTTTCCAAATATATGCAAATTAAACCATTTGTTCATATACACTTAGGTATGTAAGTAGGTGAAGACCGCCTGGCGATACCAATCTTTTCAGAACAAAATTAGGAACGCAAGGAATTTCTCTCTCTCTCTCTCTCTCTCTCTCTCTCTCTCTCTCTCTCCCCGCTCTATCTTTCTCTTCCCCCATCGCTCTCTCTCTCTCTCACACACACACACACACACACACACACACACACAGAGTTCATTAGAAAGTGGAAAGTGCACGTGTGAGCTTTGTGAATGGGGCCCCGGCCGTGAG
>OMKY01250795.1:0-18476 GCA_900302395.1 Bregmaceros cantori | reverse complement strand
TTTTGTAGCGACAGACCGCAGAAAGTTGGGACAGTGGCCCAGCCATCATTAGCCACTAGCATAACAATACTGTTCCGCTGGAGGTTTGTTTTCTTGCCTTTAGCGCTGTAGTAACGGAACACGATTTGCAGCGCGGTGTAACCGAGTATTTGCAAAGCCAAACCAATTCCACACAACAGATTTAAAGTGCCATTTCGCTCGGGAATTAGATCAGTCCCTGCAGCGACGCGCCACTCCTCCACAAGCCAGAGGAACGTGTGTGAAGAAGGGGGCGTGTCCGAGGGGAAACGGGGCACTACCGTAAATACGCTGCGTGATGGGAAAATCAATTTGACTCCATTTGCCATCGTCCGAACAAATAAATCCGATTTCGATTTCAAATCGATTTATCGTGCAGCTCTACTCTTAAGGTTCGACAAGCAAATAAATAATGTTGTCAAAACATGCTTTTTCCAACTACGCTTGCTTGTATAAGTAATACCCTTTTCAAACCGGCAAGACCTTTAAAAAGCGATCCATGCATTAAGCACATCAAGGCTTGACTATTGCAATGCCTTGTATGTTGGTGTCTCGCAGGCGTCTTTAAACCGCCTGCAACTTGTTCAAAGCGCAGCCGCTCGGCTTGTAACAAACTAACAGGCGCGAACATATTACCCCGGCCCTGCAGGCACTCCACTGGCTCCCAGCCTGTTTTAGAATTCATAAACGCCTTAACAGGCCTCACCCCTGCTTACCTGGTGGGGCGCTGCGGTCAACCCACCAGCTTCAGCTGGAAGTGCCGAGGGCCAGATACAAACAGTAGTGAGACCGGCCGGGCCTTTGCAGTGGCAGGACCAAGGCTTTGGAGCAGACTCCCCACTGACAGAAGGCTGACCTCCCACCCTGGCACTTTTTACATCCGAGATGAAAATGTATTTATATAGAATGGTAGCACGGTGACTGTTGCTTTTATTCTTTTATTCTTCTTTTTCTACCGCTTCACTGGTTTTGTTTGTTCTAATTATTGTTAGTACACTGTGGTGGTTTCATCCTATTCTTTTCTTGTTTGCCTGCTTTATGTAAAGCACTTTAGCTCACCATCGGGTTGTGGAAAGCGCTCTACAAAGCAACTACATTTACATTTGCTCACTCCTCGCCCTACTGAAGAGCCCCATTAAGATAAAAAAAATCATTATACAGATGTATTTTTTAAATGCACAGCACATTGGGAATTTCTAGATGGATTTAAATTGTTTCCAGATTCTCAACTTGTATACGGACACTCCAATCTGTGGGAATCATGCTTTCAAACCATCTCCCAGTGTTAGTTTTCACACAGCGGTTGGAAATGGGAGTGACGTCTTCAATCTGTACCATGACGGCCATTTGATGACATTTGAACAACTGAAAGACAGACACAATTTGCCTAACTCACATTTTTTCCGTTATTTGCAAATAAGACATTTTATTTAAACACAGAAAACCCTGGTCTGGAAGATATACTTAAAATTACACCTGGTAGGAAAAGGGCAATTTCTATCTTCTATTGCATATTTTTCAACCAGATAGACGTCAACGCGGAAAAGAAAAGGATGGAATGGGAAACTGAAAAGGGACTGCCCGTCACTGAAAAGTATTGGCAAAAGTGTTTATTAAATATCCACCGACGTTCTATCAACGCAAGACTTGAAGTGATACAATTTAAAATAATTCACAGGTAGAGTTGTCCCGATCCAGGATTTTGCACTTCGAGTCCGATACCGATGTTGATTTGTACTTCCGATCCGATACCGTTATCTACCGATACCGACGTAGCTGAGGATGTATTAAAGTTTTAAGTAATTTAACCAAATCACTCTGTTGTTGGACTCATGTTGAAAAGGGTTTTACTCTTGATAATAACTAGCCAGAATGAATTAGGTGCATTTCAATAATACACATTAGTTTGTAACGAGAAACTGACCTCTGTATTCAGATATTTATTCAATAAATCAACACAAAATAAACAAAATAATAAACAACAGAAATGGCATAACCACAACTTTACTTTTAAGCCTTTTAGCATTTAACTCACAAGTGCAGATATTATTGGCTGTGACCGAAATCGCTCCCTATCCTCTATATAGTGCACTATATGGGGCACACGCCATTTTCTAGGGGTGTCCGAATTCTCCATGTGCCCTATATAGTGCACTGAAAGTATCCCACAATGTACCGTGAAATGTAGCAATATAGCGCATAATGCATTGCGAGATGTATTAAAAATGACCCAAACTAAAAAAAATGCCGCGGCGGGAGTAAATGGCGACCGACCATGGCAAATCGTTATAAATGTAAGTACTTTTGACTTTTTCTGATGATTGTTGAATTTTATAATTATATTTTTTATAATTGTATAATAACTTCGACGGTGCCAACTATAGTGTCCGGAATCTCGGCAGTTGCTTTTGAGTGCACTATAAGTGAGTGCACTATATGGGGGTAGGGAGTAGGGGATAGGGAACGATTTCAACAGAGAGAGAGAGAGAGAGAGAGAGTGTTGTACACCTGGTTGTCCAATAATAATCACACATGGAAAGATTTTTAAATCGGATCCCCACTATGTTGACTTGCCAAAGAAAGACGCATGTTGACAAACGTCCACTCACACACGGACACTTTGAAGCACTATGATAATTACTTTGAGTCTGTCTCACAAAAGGATAATTGTATTAATATTTTGATCAGACAACAGCGAGACGGGAGAGGGGTGGCTGACGTTCACAGACGGGTTGAATTATATAATATATAATATAATATGTATCCAAACCGTGTTAAACATACACTGTCTTTGGGTACTATGCTTGCCAATGCCAAGCGACTATTTGGAAGTCGGATACGGCTCCCACCGTTGTGATGTGGCTCAGAGAACTGGGTGAAACACTTAGCCTGGGGAAATTGAGGTACAACAGAGCAAACAGCCTGGGGAAATTGAGGTACAACAGAGCAAACAGCCTGGGGAAATTGAGGTACAACAGAGCAAACAGCCTGGGGAAATTGAGGTACAACAGAGCAAACAGCCTGGGGAAATTGAGGTACAACAGAGCAAACAGCCTGGAAACGTTCAACAAGTCATGGAAAACAGTACTGAACGATCTGAATGAATGAAGACAAAGGATACTCCAACATAAGCCATCGCCCACCACGTTCGAACTCGCACTAGATATCTAATAATTTATGACTCTGCCATACACATTGACATTACCACTGCGGGCATTATTATTGCTGCTGTATTGTCTTTTTTTCAGCCCATTCAGGCTGTTTTTTTCCAATTAGGTTAGTGGAAACAGGTGAAGATGGGGGGTAGACATGCGGGGAATACGTCGGTGGTGGGATTCGAACCACCGACTCACAGCGCCATTAAGGCATATGCGTGCTTTCCAGTGCACTGGAAAGCACGCATCTGGATTGAGTTAATTGTAATGTGAGCAAACCTTGGACCTGCGGGTGTGGCCGAGAGGCAGTCGGTTGGGTTCTAAGGCTCTTATCAGTGTCCAGGAAGACTGTATTTTATGGTCTGATCTCTGATCAATGAATTGTGTCCACATGGGAGAGGACGTTCTAACGTTGTTTAAGCAGTCATTAGGCTGGAGCAGCTAACCTGGTTTAACACCACCAGCACTGTGCAAAAGGTCAATTGGTGTGTTGTGGAGTGTCGTGGCCTGGTGGGGTGTTTTTTTTTATTGGTGGTTGAGAAAGTGAACGTTAGAGCTCACAGCTAGAAGGTCCTGGGTTGGAATCCCAACCCGGACAGGTACTTTCTATGTGGAGTTTACATGTTCTCCCCGTGTCTGCGTGGGTTTCCTCCAGGCAACCCGGTTTCCCCCACCGCCAAAAACATGTTCTAGTTCACCTGCTCCAGTCTGTGCCCCTGGCCAAGGCACTGGCTCACTATCTGGAGTTGGCCCCTGCGCCGTGGCTGCCCACCGCTCCTCAGGGATGGGTTAAATGCGGAGGAAGAATTTCACTGTACATGTATGTATGTGTGACTACATAAAGTATCTTATCTTATCACAATATGAAAATGTTATATCACGATACGCGATCTATATATATATTTGATTTTTATTTAAAATTAGGTTCATACATTATCGGTAAAAAATGTGTTCATGTAAACGGGGCTAATGTTGTCTCTGATGCTTTCAGGGTCAAAATGTCTGTCAGTAACCACGAGAACCGGAAGTCACGCTCCAGCAATGGGTCCATGAACATCCACCTGTTCCACAAGACGTCGCACGCAGACAGTCTGCTCACCCAGCTCAACCTGCTGCGGAAACGCAAGGTCTTCACCGACGTGATGCTCCGCGCCGGCGACCGCGTCTTCAACTGCCACCGCGCCGTGCTGGCCTCCTGCAGCCGCTACTTCGAAGCCATGTTCAGCGGCGGGCTGCGCGAGAGCCGCGACGCCGAGGTCAACTTCCACGACTCGCTGCATCCAGAGGTGGGGGTTGAGCACTCGGCTTGCAATTAACTAAGAACCATAAAAAATATTAACGAAGATACAAGGGATTCATCTTGTAAACTCAATCTTCTCAAATGAGTTATACAAATTATACAATTCAGTTATAAATACCTGAAATAATTGAAATCAAATTAAACGGTACTATTTTGATGTTTTTCCAATTTGGAGTAGACTATAACAATCATTCAATTCCTTGGTGACTATTAGTAGTTCATAGAGTAGTTCGTTATTTAGTAATAGTTGCTGATATATTTTATAATCAATTAGTCACCTATTAATCCCTGTAAGTTGTGGTAATGTTGAAAATGTTACAGGTTTTCGCTCTGTTAACGCTCATGCAGTTATTGGAATATTGTAGACCTACTATGGAAAAGAAGAGATTTCCTTGGTTTATGCAGCGTGTATATATATATACTTTCATTGTAGTACAAATTCTCGATTAATCGTTTAGTAGCAAAATGAACGGAAGAAACGTTTTCGATTGGCTAACGATTAATCACTGATGATTGTGATGTATTCAACGTGCCAAAGGTTCTGGAGCTGCTGCTGGACTATGCATACTCCGCACGGATCATCATCAACGAGGAGAACGCAGAGTCTCTGCTGGAAGCGGGCGACATGCTGCAGTTCCACGACATCCGGGACGCCGCCGCCGACTTCCTGGAGAAGAATCTCCACGCCTGCAACTGCCTGGGCATGATGCTGCTGTCGGACGCCCACCAGTGCCAGCGCCTTTACCAACTCTCCTGGAACATGTGTCTGGCCAACTTCGCCACGCTAGCCAAGACCGAAGACTTTCTCAGCCTGCCCCGTGACAAGGTGGTTTTTCCATATTTTTTTTGAAAGGGTGGATTTGTCCCAGATTCAGTGTGTTAATGCTCTAGGGTAGGACGTTGGAGGCTGAATTCAAGATGGTCTAATTTTTTTTGGGTCTTTAACTTCTGACTGGGTGGAACTACTTGCCCGTGCCCACAGCCCGCAGGTTGTGTACCTGTAGTGGTTCTCTATTAATTGATCTGATGTCTCTATGGTTCTGTTCTGTTGCTGATGTCTCTGGTTCTGTTTTGGTTCTGACGTCTCTATGGTAATAGTCCTACATGTTCTTAACTCAAAAGGTTCACGAGTTGATCTTCAGCGAGGAGCTGGAGGTAGAGGACGAGAGTGTGGCGTACGAGGCTGTCATTGACTGGGTGCGTGCGGACGCCGACGCGCGACACGGCGACCTGCCGGCGCTGCTGCGGTGCGTGCGACTGGCGCTGTTGCCCGAGACGTACCTGCTGAAGCGCGTGGCGGCGGACGAGCTTGTCATGAGTCACAAGGACAGCCGCGAGATCGTGGAGGACGCAGTGCGCTGCAAGACGCGCATCCTGCAGAACGACGGCATCGTCACCGGGTTCTGCGCGCGGCCTCGGAAGGTCAGTTGGCTTTTCACTTAGAATAAAAGTCGGCGATATTCACCTTTTCATATCGCCGTATTGGAAATATCACTATTTTCATTGTCACAGATGAACTGGACAACATCAGCGACAGGTTTATTGAACATTTGATGGCGGTAATAACCGATGGTTTGATTGAGGACTGCATCCGTGGTTTCTACTTCTCCAGACTGCTACAAAATCTCCTCTGTGTGTTTTGAAGACTGTGAAATACTAATGTTTCATGAATAGTCTTGTTTTATTTATAATTTGGAATAACATAAATATACTGGTCATTAAGGCTGCAACTAACGATTATTTTGATCGATTAATCAGCCATTTTTACTGCCGATGAATCGGCTCATTTTTCCTTTAAAATCGTAACGATTATTAGCATTAATTATGATTATGAAACATTATTAAAAGTTTGCAATATTAATATTGCAACATTTTGGCTGTTTCGCTATTTCCATTTTTTTAGGAATAGCATGAAAGAGCTTACTCTTGCATGCTAAATTACAATATATTGGAGTTTTACACAAGCTTACGTGTTGTTTTTATTGTATTGGGGCCTTATTCGGGTCTTGACACTGGAAAAATTGCATTGGGAACAACATATATTCAACACGTTTGAGCAGAGAATAGGCCAAACCATGAAAGATTAATCGCTGCCCATTAATCGATTATCAAATTAGTTGCCAATTATTTCAGTAATCGATGATCATCGATTAATTGGTTAATTGGTTGCAGCTCTACTGGTAATCACGTTTTACATAAACAGAATCGACCAAAAATCCTTGTGACTGGTGATCTCCAGGTGAACCAGGCCTTGCTGCTGCTGGGCGGTCAGACCTTCATGTGTGACAAAGTGTACGTCATCGACAACAAGACGAAGGAAATCACCCCAAAGACTGACATCCCCAGCCCGCGCAAAGAGTGCAGCGCGTGTGCCATCGGCTGCAAGGTAAGATTGAACGGATGAAAAGGCTGTAAATGCATTGTATGTACAAACCACGAGTTAAGGCCCATTCATACCTCGGATACAGATACGGATGGAGCGTTTCTTCTCCCCGTCGATTACGTACGTGAATTGACATGGATCTGGGGACCTTAGGATTTCGGGCGAACTAGGCAATACTACTGGAAAATGTGGGGGTCGCTCTTGACTATGAATAGCTGTTGTTGCACACAGTAACGTAAAAGACGCTCGGAGGTATGGAGGCAGCAACGCGTGGAACGTACGGACGGATTGTGTACACAATTGGCCACATGTAGGGTATGAATCGGCCTTAACACCACTGACGTCACTGGTTTTCCAAAGAAAATATTCTCATTAGAGCTGCAACCGATGTAATCAATTAATGAAAACTAATTTGATAATCGATTAATCAACAAAGTTTCCATCTTTGGCCCATTCGCCACTCAAAACATGTTGAATATGTGGTTACCAACGCCATTTGCCCTTCCCCGTGTCTTGGTCCTGCCCATTCACTTTAACAATTAAGTGGAGACCGCGAAACAGCATAACGTTTGCAATATGAATATTCCAAACTTTTAATAATAAAAATATATATAATTGTTCAGAGAAAAAAATAAATAAACCAATTAATAAATACATTTATTAATCGTTGGTAAAAATGGCTGACTAATTTTCATTAGACATTTGTGTTTAGACGCTGCGTGGTAGAAATAATAATGACACTAGTGTGTAGAAATAATTTAATTGTACAGAAAACAATATGAAATGCTTGATGTTCTCCAGGTTTATGTGACCGGCGGGCGTGGCTCGGAGAACGGCGCCTCTAAAGACGTGTGGGTGTACGACACGCTGCACGACGAGTGGTCGAAGGCAGCCCCCATGCTGGTGGCTCGGTTCGGCCACGGCTCCGCCGAGCTGGACCACACGCTGTATGTGGTGGGCGGCCACACCTCACTGGCCGGCTCCTTCCCCGCCTCGCCGTCCGTGTCGCTCAAACAGGTGGAGCAGTACGACCCGCAGACCAACAAGTGGGCCCTGGTGGCGCCACTCCGCGAGGGCGTTAGCAACGCCGCCGTGGTGGGGGCCAAGAATAAGCTGTTCGCCTTCGGAGGCACCAGCGTCAACCGAGACAAGTTCCCCAAGGTGTGTGTGGCTTAACTTATAACTGTGGTGTGTGCTTAACTTAGTTAACTTAACTTAGCAAGTTCCCCAATGTGTGTGGTTCACTGTGTTAACTGTGGTTAACTGTGTTAGTAATTTTCACAAGGTGTGTGGTTCACTGGGATAACTGGTTAAATTTGTTAGTAATTTTCCCAAGGTGTGTGGTTCACGGGGATAACTAATAAGTTAACTTAGTTAACTTTTTAATTAAGTTAACATGTTTCCCAAGGTGTGGTGTTCTCTTTCTAGGTTCACTGGTTAACTGATTTAGATCTCTCTCTAATTTCTAATAAACAAAAACTCATTATGAATTAATCCTTATCTACTCATGACGCTAATGTTACATTTTAGGCTTGGGTGGTTGTCGGCAAGTGTCACGCCTTGTATTGTCTCCCAAACATCACATATCACCTTACCCGTTCACCAACGATCGGCGCAGAGGCTCTCGACTAACCCATCGGCTCATTTTCACCCCCAAGGTCCAGTGCTTCGACCCCTGCCAGAACCGCTGGACGGTTCCCGCTGCCTGCCCACAGCTCTGGCGCTATACGGCGGCGGCGGTTGTGGGGAGCCACGTGATCGTAATCGGAGGCGACACAGAGTTCTCAGCGTCCTCGGCGTACCGCTTTGACAGCGAGACTCTACAGTGGACAAAGTTTGGCGACGTAGCGGCCAAACGTATCAGCTGCCACGCCGTGGCGTCTGGTAACAGACTGTACGTGGTGGGCGGGTACGGCGCACAGCGCTGTAAGACACTGGACTGCTATGACCCGGCAGCCGACGCTTGGGACAGTGTTACCAGCGTTCCCTACTCCCTAATTCTCACCGCCTTCGTCAGCACTTGGAAGTACCTGTCCACGTAGCATCGGTTCACCCCGGTGAGTGTGTTTCAACTGTTCACGTGGTGTCTGTGTCTGTAAAAAACGCTGTGCAATATATTTAAAAATTGAAATAAATACAGCAGTCTTATATATTATATATATATTATATATTATATATTTCACCATGCAGCTCCGCCACGAACGAGGTGTTGAAGGAAAGACTCACTTGGAAGTTGAGTCGTTCCCTGGTTGACTCTCATCCCATGCATATAAACAGCCGCCAACCAGGCATTTAAACGTCATAGGTATCCGATCTAACACCAACTCGTGGCCGACTGTGTGGTCCGCCCCATCACCCTGGTTTCAGACTCTTGTAGGGAGCAACTCTAACGGACAAGACTTCAGTCATGTTCGCGAGCGTTGTTGCCTACAAGAGTCTTTTAGAAAGGTTTGTTTGTGTCGGCTGTCTTTTCGTGTGATTGCTAAAGCCAGCAATCATAGAAGTTGTAACGCACCCAATGAGCCAATCTCTCATTTTACCTCCATCTCTCTCTGTCCCTCATCTAACCTGCAAGGCTCGCCTGTAAGTGCATTGTTGCACTAACCGCATTTCTGTGTGTGTGTGTGTGTGTGTGTGTGTGTGTTACAGCTGACTTGCTCGTGCGTTTGAGTGTTTTGTTGAACATTATAGGTTGGTGCTCGTGTCCGACGCGTCAGCAAACCTTTTCTTTCCCCCATCACTCCCCATGCCCTTTAAAGAGTCGATGTAGGAAATAGATGGTCTCTGGTGTCAGTCACTCCCGGGTTAAAAACGCCAGGTGACACCGGCACTCTCTCCCACTCGCCGTCTCTCTCTCCGACTCTTCCCGTTTGTCTCGTTCTCTCTCACCCCGTCCTTGTCTCCCCCCTCAGTCTTTCACTCTCCGTCTTTCACTCCATCTTTGTCTCACTCTATGTCTCTTTCTCTGTCTCGCTGCCTCACTCCCTTTTTCTCAATCTCTATGAATGAGAGAATACATACGGGAGTTCTATTGTCTGCGATGTTTGAATTTCAAAGCCAGTTGAGAGGATGAGATTCGTTTGGAGTCAACCATGAGAGCACGCCTGTGCGCGATGCTCAGGCCATTTGTTACCTGCGCCGGTATGTTTTTGGTTTGTCTGTGACCATGACATTTTGTAGAGTTGTTGGAAATGACCAACGGAAGAAGTGATTAAATTTTGTTGCATTTCTGTAGCCTAGAAGTAACATAATCATACTTGGTCAACTTACCGATAGATCGCTGGACGCTTACAACGGTCACGTGACCAGACTTCCGGGTCGCGGTGGCCAGTGGTAGCTGTAGTTGGCATGTTCGTTGGAAGCGTCAATTACAATAGCGCTACTCTACGACCACTTGCATTTATAATGGGTTGCCACACATACTGCTAGCACTAAAAGTACTATTACGGCACAGGTTTGCGATCTCTGCTTCTAGCTTCCTTCTTTTTTTCAAAATTATACTTTTCAACATCACACTCGCGTTTGCCCCCCAACATTTTGACAATTTGAGTTTGTGTGTCTCGCACGCTGGAACAGCAATCAGCTTGGTGGTGTCCAAGCGGCAAGCACCAAAGTTAATGCAACATTAATGGTTGATGCATAGTGCCTTTTGAAAAAACGAAAATCGCAATCTCTGCAAGAAACAACCAAATGTAGATTTTTTCTTTAAAATTGTTCAGCCCTACCGGTGAGTGTATTTTAACTTTCACATAGCATCGGTTCACCCCGGTGAGTGTGTTTTATTTATTTATTTTTTTTCAAGTTATTTTTTGGGTTTTTCATTCTTTATTGAGATGGTGACGGGATTAAATCGGAAAATGGGATGAAGAGTGTCCCCCGGTCCAGAGAAACAGACAGGGGATTTGAACCTGCCGGCTGCGGCACTGCTCGACCTATGGTCTGGGGGACTCACTCTACCCGCTCGGCCACCACACTGTTTTTAAGTCGACCAATGTGACATTTTGGGGGTCGATACCAATATTGAGGAAAATGTTATGCCGTGAAAAAAGCCTATATATAAATTTCACCCCTTTTTAGCAAAAAATATAAACTGAAGGTAAAGGTAAATTGTCTTCAAGTGCTTTTATTTTTGGAATGCTGGAATCGCAGCAGAATGCATTGCCCACAAGGAAGTGAGAAGTGGTGGCGTCACAATGTCATAAAAAACGCAGAACCAGCGGTCCAACTGTCAAGGCATTTAAAAACATTTTGAAAAGCATACATCAGTTGAATATAGTGTTTGGTCTGGCAGTATGAGCATCTGCTTTAGCTTCTCTTCCTCTCCATGGCGTCATCTTGATAACTTCATGTTTAGCCGGGAGAAGGTGTGTGTGTGTGTGTGTGTGTGTGTGTGTGTGTGTGTTGTGGGGCGCGTTCTGTGTACGCCCCCTAGCTGTCATTACACTCATCATGAAGCACATCTTCCTGTCACTTTAAAAATCCTTTACAGTCACAGTTGACCTCCCTTCTGAGATCCATCACACAGATGGTCCTTTACGGCAATCTTTCAAATAAGCAGGTTTAATATGTGCTGACTCTGTGGCACAGTCAGTGAGACACCCACACCCAGTTTTTTTGTTGCCCCGGGGAACAAATTTAGCTTGGCTTAGTTCCGTGTAGTGGTGCAATAATTCATAACCGCCAAGGAAATGAATCATTGTTATTTTCGACAATGCCATCTATATGTCTACACAAATTTGATGACTTGATAATTTCTATGAATGTGATTTAATATTACTCGACATTATAAAAAACACGTGCATATGCCAATCTGTTATGGTGACAGCACACCTTGTCATACACCGTCTCCTGTTGTGCAGGTCGTCCGTGGTTACGCTTGCACAATACGTCTCACCGGTCAGGGTGTGTGGATAAACACGAGAGGTTGTGGGTTTAAAGAGCGCGGCTGGAATGTGGCGCGTGGGTAATTACAGAGCGCCAGGCGCTGACGGCAGCAGGCTGCAGGTCTGGGCTCGCCCCCCCATCGCCCTCCAGACGCGTGTGTATCAAAGGTGACACCAGGTAGTGCGGGTACCCCGCGTGGCGGTGGGTGCCCCACGTGACGGCGGTTACCCCACGTGACGCCGGGTACACGCCATTTCTTGTCAGATGCACAGTACATTTCGTTTCTGGCAACACTAATCCAATATCGACCAGTACTAGTGCACTATCATTAACTTTAACTTTCAGTCGATTTCAATGGTTCATAATGTTTTGATTAATGTTGAAGTTATAATGTTATTAATAACGCGCGTGAGAAAGACTTGTTTCAGTTTGCTGCAATGCACTTAATGGCCACAAGGATTAACATCTTACTTTTTAGTCAACACTGTTAATTCTTAACATGAATATTACCTTGTAATGGCAGCTCAGATAAGGTGTCCACGTAGAGGAAATGACCAGTCTTGACACGGGAATATGTCTAGAGGGTTTATTTATTAAGATATACTGGACATTAGCCGGGTATCGGCTAGCTAGGCTAAGCTATGAGGTAAGCAGGAAAACATGGCCGAACATCACACATGAGGAAACGTCACTAATTTATAGCCGATGGGAGGGGACATCCGATGCTGTCACAGGACAATGGAGGCGTGACTCTACAAGTCACATTTCCATAACTACCTCAACTGTGATCCATTATCGGATTGGTATTGTAAATTAGGGTTCCTACCGCACGTAACACACTTTTTGGTTTTGGTGTACGCTGTCCAAGGGGTAGCGAACGGAAAAACAGCGTAATAATAAATAAGTAAATAAATAATTTGGGAAGAGAATAACATGGGTTGTGAATGCATTACATGCATTAAATGCATTCACAACCAATAATAATGGTGTTGGTGCAGAGTATTGAATAGAGTGGAAATATTGAAATTCAATAACGAGCAGTAGCCGTAGCAATATCCAAAGATATTTGGAACCATTTAATCAAGGTGAAAGATTTAAAGTGTTTTTCCAGTAATCGTTTTGTGTGTTTATGTTCCTGGGGCTGCAATTAACGATTATTTAGATTAATCGATTTATTGGCCATTTTTACTTTTAATTAATTGATTATTCTGTTCATTTTTTCAATACAAATTTGAACAATTATTAGTGTGAAGGATTATGATTTATGAAACGTGAACCATTATTATTCGCTATCTTCACTTATTGCTAATATTTCTCATTTTTGTATTTTATAATTATAACCTATTTGGTTTTCACCAAAGCTCACGTGTTGTCTTTATTGTATTAGGGCCATGAAACTGGTAATGGAGACAGGCATTGGGGACAACATAAATTCAATATGTTTGAGTGGAGGATGGGCTACACAAAGAAACTGTTAATCACTGCCGATTAATCGATTATCAAATTATTCTGCGATTATTTAAATAATCGATTATCATTGATTAATCGGTTGCAGCTTATATTACGTTGATCAAAGATTCTAACATGTTTCTATGTCCTGTGTGTCTAGCTTAGCCTGTGGAATGCGCCGCCTTCTCCATGTCTACTGAGGAATGCTGTGCATGGGGGGGCGTGGCGAGGCCTTCCCCCGTCTCTCCACCTCTTCATTGGGACCACCTGATCTCTTCGCCTTGAGGCTGGGGGGTGGCGAGTGGGGGGAGTAACTTTCCCACACGCCGACGACTCAGCGGAGCCTCCCGCGTTATTAGCATGGAGGGCTCCAACACCACCGGAGTCCTGGAAACCGTTGGCACCGGGAAATGGACCCACACGGTTGCCGCGGTGATGGCAACGCAGATGTATACACGCTACAGTCTGTGTCTGAAATGGCACCCTTGGTGCACTGTGTCTCAAATCGAACACCTCCGTTTTGCACTTTCTGGAAAAGACCAAGTGTCCATTGGTAGTGCTGGGTTTCAGACCATTTTTAGGGAATCCTCTGGGCAACCCTGGGCAGCGCCCTACGCAATAAAGGTAGTGCGCCATGTGAGACACTGCAACTGTTGGCCTTGTACCGTCCTGGGTTACAAATCTGTTGGCCCGGCTGTGTGCTGCGGAGGAAACCGCGGCGGGGGAGACTCAGATCACACTCTTATTGTGTGACGTTGAGCCAGTGCTCCACAAGAGCTGGCCGATGGTTTGCGGATGCTTCGCATTACGTACACACAGACAGAAACGCCACAATCCAGGCGTTTGGAAGAATTTGTGACGTTTGCATTTTCATGAGACCTCTTCCCCCATCTCTGTTGACTGAAAGGGGAGGATGGTTAATGGGAACAGCTCTAGGTGTCGCCTTATTGGAACTGGTGTGCTGGACACGACCAGGGTCATTTATAAACTGGAGAGGAACGTCGTGAAGGGAATGCTCCATAATCTACTTAAACTGCTGATGTCTGGAAAAGAGTTGTTTGTTTTAGCTGAAATGGTTGTTATTGGAAGGCCACAGCCCCTGATGGAATGACCAGTTGGCATAAAGCGGAAGAGGTACAACCAGGACCAATGAACCACCCCCAACCCCATGTGGGAGAGGGCGGCACACCAAAGAGGGCTAGTAATGGATCACAGGGGATTGAAACAGAGTAAGCAACAGATGAATATCCCATAGCGGATCCAACTTGGGACGAGTTGTTTAGTTTGTAGTTGACTTATTGTTTCAATAATCGGCAACTAATCAACTATTAAACTAATCGTTAGTTGCAGGCCTATTGTCACATTTTCCTAATGAAACTGCTGTCAAATCTTTGACACGCAATGACTGCCAATGTTTTTACAACGTGTTAGCGTTTTTCAGGATTTGTCCTTCAGCCGTGAAGAGATTCAATTTGAGAGGCTCTGGCTAAAAACTTTCTGTATTTTCAGTGTGTATTCAACTTTGAGAGTGACATATGAACATTGACCTTAGCCTGGGTGGTATAGCGATCACAATAAAACTGTCAAAATCACAATACATTTTTGATGAGTGATGATACGGTGCTTGTATTAACAGTCACTGTATCATAGCTAAAACTCATCTATGCAGCTCAACCAGTTGCGCCCCCGCCCATACTCTGAGGGGACTTGGCCCCAGACACTCAAAAGATCATTTGTGAACGTCTGATGATTCTTGATCTTGATAAGTGTGCCTTTTTAACTAATCGACTATTGAAATAATCGTTAGTTGCAGCCCTACACTTCACCCATTACCCATGAGCTAAAAAAGCTTAAAAGTTGATTTATCAAATCGATATCTAAGGAAATAAGATATCGCTCAGCCATAGTTTGACCCATCGGCCTATTGTCACATTTCTTTATTGTAACAGTTTTCTAAAAATATGGAACTTTCTTTTTCATGGTTGGTCTCTGCTGTACCAGTTTGTTTTATTTCTTTATTTAGATGTCAGCAAACTGAATGAATTCATCCATCCATTCAATAATGTCCCTCCTCTTTTCAAACTTGGCGCAGAGAGGTTTTTCTGCACTTTACCCTCTAGATATAAAGATATATCTAGATGTATACAGATCACTAGATGTATCTCCTACCATTGGACATGTTCCACTACATGGCTGTGTCCGAAATCGCTCCCTATCCCCTACTCCCTACCCCTCATACTGTGCACTCAACGGCCAAAATTTCAGACAATAGAATTGGCGTCAAAAATATTATAAAATATACTTATAAAAATATTATAAAATTCAACAATCATCACAAAAAGTCAAACAATTTGCCACAGTCGGACACAATTTACTCCTGTCGCGCCTTTTTTTTTTTTAAAACGTCTCAATGCATTGTGGGTTATATTGCTTTGTCTAGGGTACATCCGATGCTCACTACTTTTTGCGGTGCATTGTGGGATACTTTCAGTGCACTATATAGGGTACATGGAGAATTCGGACACCCCTACAAAATGGTGTACGCCCCATATAGTGCACTATATGGGGGATAGGGAGCAATTTCGGACACGGCCCATGTCTGCTAAGGGTGCTCGAGTGCTTCCCAACTTGGTAAATGTAGATCCCTGCAACCAAGAAAATATGATCTACTTTCTAGATTGAAATAATGAAGTGATTCTACCACAAATTGTCTGCTAGCTTTGACCCATCTGTCGGCTTTTACAAAGATTCAATAACTTGTGTCAACTTCACACATTTTTCTTGGCACACATAACTGGCAGGGGGTATTTCAACGAACCAAGCTAAATATGTCCAATGCAATGGGAAAACCTAAGAGGATTTTTTTTTTTGCATTTTGAACTGATAACATTGGCAGAACAAAGATATTTTTTTCTTTGGAGCGTTGCAAAGCTGATCAGCTGTTGGCATGCAACAATAAATTACAGGTTTAGTCATTGCTTTTGAAGTCTTCATTTGCAACTTTTAAAGCAGCACTTGGTAGCACCACTGCTACTAATCCCAGATGAATAACAGTTAATGTGCTCTGTCATTTGGCTTATTCTATTCTAAGATCTGATGGCGTCATTTTCGCACACAGAGGATACGTCCCATCTCCTGTGCATCCCTCTCTCTCTCTCGGCTGTGTAACGGCTAGCGCTGATCCTCGTGGTGTATATTTAGCCGCCTGGACCAGAGTTTCCTTCAATTTTGGTGGAGCTAAATTTAAACTTCGCTTTTGTTGACGTACAACAAGCTTGCAGGTCGCTGCCAAGACGTGCTTTTTCTATGTGTGTTGTGGCACATTCTGTTTGTTTTTAGACTAGAGAGTACTAGCCTGGCGTGCCAGGCTAAGAGAGTACGTGTTTTAACTTGTTACTTACTTAGTTGATGACAGCAGTACTGCACTAGTTACCCAGGTTAGCTAAGAATTATTTAGTTCACTGTCAGCTGATGGATCACTATGTTCTGTTGATGATTAGTCTACAGTTTTGAATGCATTCTTGGATCTAAACATTGTAAGTAGGGCTGCAACTAACGATTATTTTAATAGTCGATTAGTTGCCGATTATTGACACGCTTAATCGGTTGGATATTTTTCCTCAAGAAAAAATACCCCAAATTATCACAGGAAGCAACAATTACGAAAAATTAATCTTGCAACTTGAAATCAAGTCAAATTAGGCACTTTTTAACCAACTAATGTACAAAGATGAAGTTACTTCCTCTGACACAAATTCATTACATGTCATTTATACCTTAATATTTTCATGGTTTTCTCTACATTCGTGTATTTTCTTATCAATTATGTTCATTTAATGTTTCATATTGAATTTGTGAAAAATATTATCATGTGAAAAATATGAATGAATATCAAATTTGTAAGATCAAGGCGGGAAACACCAGCACGATTTAATTCTTTGCCGATTATCGATTATTAGCTTCGTTGTCGATTAATTTTATAATCGATTAGTCACCGACTAATTGACTAATCGTTTCAGCCCTAATTATAACCCGAAACACAATTAATATGATGAACTATTTGACGTCTCACTAGCATGGCTAAATCCTCTGTGTTAGGGTGCCTTTCCATTGGAGTTCGTTGCCGCCTGTCACGAACGGCGACTCGAATTGAAACCCCGCTGGCATGGGCGCATATTTCCAGTATTCCGCCGCCCCTTTGGAAATGCTATATGTTGGGAGCAACTTACCAGAGGACGGTCTTAAAAATAAAACGATGAATCACTTCTGATGAATCTATTATCTAATTAGTTGTTGACTAATTCAGTAATCGATTATGAATGATTTAATCTGTTGAAACTCTAACAGAAGGGAAGCGGTCAAATCTTTTAACACATATTTTTAAAATATGTATTACACCAGACTAGACTGACACCAGAGGCAATGAGAGGACAGCTGTGGGGAAGGCCGCCAGATGCCTTGTTAATGGGCATGTGATTGCAGCCTTGTGAAGTTGTGAAATTTTGTTTTTGCTGTTTATGTTATTAAATCGACTTTCAGTCTCAAGAAAAAATGTGTCCATCGTGGGGGATTGTGTGTGATGCATTCTTTGCTCACAATGCATCGTCCACGCATTGCAGGCCTAGCGATGTGCGATGCGTGGACGACGCGTTGGTCTGACTCGCTAGGTTAGTAGAGTAGCGCTATTGCGATTGACGCCAACGGCGCCAGTGGCCACCCCTAACGCTGTTACGCCGTACATACTAGTGGCGCTTTGCACTCTTCAGACGGCGTGTTAAACATGCGCGGTCCCATTTGTAATAGGAAGCTGATGCTGTTGGACCTAACCAATCACTCGGATCTTTACATGGAAACATGTCATTAACCTCCCCACGCACTAGCTAGGTAAGGAACTGATTATCTCGTTCGAAGTGGCCCGCGTGACGTCACTACGGAGAACGGGGATCATTCATCCGTTGATAATAATGAAGTATGACTATTAAGTTATTAAGGCTACAGAAATGCACCAACATGTAATCACTTCTTTCTTTCGTCATTTCCAACAACTCTGCAACATTTCATCCAGATCCATGCTCAACTTTTTCAGTTATCCAGGGGACAAACCAAAGCGACCAACAACATAATCTGCTCCGGCCGGGCACAGGTAACAATAAAGCAGAACATTTAGAGAGCCTTTCTCCCTCTGCTGCCCCTGTGTATAGTCTTTGTGTAGTTACAGTCTATTTGAGACCAGCAGCGATACCAATGTGTCCCGTGGGTTAAAAAAACATGCAATGCTCCCCACCCC
>OMKY01250787.1:0-14820 GCA_900302395.1 Bregmaceros cantori | reverse complement strand
AAGAGGATGAGAGAGTGGGATAGCAGAGCTGCAATATATCACTGTGGAATAAGACACTGTATGGGTTAGGGCTGCACGGTTTTGCCCAAAAATAAAAATTGCGGTTTATCCACCTTTGCGATTAATTGCGGTTTTTAATTGCGGTTTTATTATTATTATTTTTCTTAGTTACAATCAATAAATTGTACAGACACATAGCAAGCATAGCAACATATTTTCAGAGGTAGGTAGCAGGTGCAGTAGCAAAATTTTTGAGGAAATAAAAAAATATATATATTAAAATCAAATCTATTTTAAATGAGAAAACCAGCAATATTCTCCTCCTAAAATTGTTGCAGACCTATGTTACTAAAAAAATCAATTTTGCAAACTATAATAACTGTATGGAAAGAAAAGTAATTTGAATAAAATAGAATGCATTTCAGATGCATACCATATTCTCGATACAGCATAATAAATATATACTAGAAAAACAATATTATTAACCAACCGGATATTTTGCGGTTCGTTGCCTTGCTGTATAATGTTAACGAAGGTTCATTCTTTAGAACAGAGCGCGTCAGCTCCGCGTACTGCAGAGAGTCGCGCGCCGCTCTTTTGTGTGCAACTATCATTAGGCGTCAAATGCGGTTGGAAGCGCATTAAGTGACAGGGTGCGCGTTACGTTTGGAAAGCCAGCGTATCCAGGAAGATAAACAAAGATCGCTTCCTCAATGCAACCCGCCGTCGTTAAACTTCCAGACGTGTGGGCAACTCTCGCTATCTTCTCGCTCTTTTAAATGTTTAAATTATTATTAAATGTTTACGAAGCCGTACACAGAGACAGAGACTAGGTGAGAGAGATAACGAGACAGAGAGACGGAGAGCGAGAAACAGACCGCGAATGGGGGGGGCGCTGCCGTGCCGACACGAGTGTCGTCTCGTCAACATAATGTTCAATGTTCATCAACCAAACGAACGCACAGCTATAACACACCCACACACACATACACACACACACACACACACGGTCAGTGCGGCGATGCACTTAAAGGCAGCGTGCATGTTTTTTTTTTAGACAGGAGACAACAAACTGCGGTTAAAACCGTACCCCTCACGGTCTATTAACCGCAAGGGGGCGCACCGCGGTTAACCTACTTTTGCGGTTTATCGTTCAGCCTTAATATATATATATATAACCAGCTCTGGTGTTCTACCTGCCATTCCTTGTGTTCTGCTTGTAAACTAATTCAAGTGTGCTAATCATTTAGATAAATTAATTCAGCGTAAACAACATAAAAGTCGCATCTGTGCAATACACAGCTGACAAAGATAATTCTGATCACTAACAGTGGCTTATTTTGCTACCAGCAACAACAAATTGGCATTTGGTGGTTGTAGACCTAATGTGTGTTGAAACCAAACGCAAACTGGACGAAAAAAAAAAAAATGGCTTTGGAAGCGTGTGACTGGTTGCTGCATTTTATTTTTATTTTATACACTCCTCCACATATTCCCGCCATTCACTGAACAGCGGAGGCAACGGGCTCCAAGCTCAAGTTGACGCTGGTCACATGACCTGAGGCGGCGCGGACCAATGGACAAAGTGGCACCGGCAGCGCGTTAGAGACAACGCCGTTTCCAATTTTCAGAATTGAAAACATAGGGTGGATTAATTGTCATTTTTTAGGAGGCAATTTTTTGCAACTCCCTGATGTGTGACAGTGAAATGTCACACATTGCTCAGTGTAGCTGTAGAGTTATGTAGTTTACCATCGTTTCACTAACATTCATTAGTTTAGGGAGAAGCCAGAGCCACTGGACCTTAGGTGTCCCACATTAGGCAGTGGTCCACATTACGGCAATATACAGTATGTACTAATCTATACAATGCAGTTCACGGGGCACTTACCAGGTCAGTTCAGTCAACCATTAATCACAGTTTGACTTAATGCATTATTTGATAATCATTTATTTTAACAATCGTTTGTCGATTAATTATCAGGTTGTTGTGGATGTGATACTGCACAAGGCAGGACTTTTGACCTGCAAAATATGACCTTACCAACAGGAACAACGTGGGATGGCTTTAAAACTTGCATTTAAATCCAGAATTGTAAAAAAAATTGTCTGAGATGGACAGCCAATGTAAGGAAGCTGTTCTCAATATGGCTACATTGTACTTCCATTCAAAGACTCACAAGTGCTTCCCTTGAGATTGACAAATTGAGAAACGTCCCCTGACATCACGACAGGCAAGTGATAAAGTCCAAATTAAGTGCACTTCCATCTATTTACACCAAATGATTGGTTCGAGCCACAACTTTTTTCCGTCCACAGGGAGGCATGTCTATAGGTGGGACAATAAGACAACAACTATATCGTACAAGAGTGTTAACCGTGGATTATTAAACAGAGGGAGATGCATACTTATATGACAGAAGGCAACAAACATGAAAACATGTGTGAATCCTGTTCAAATTTACGTGTGTTTTATGTTATGTTCAACATGTATGTTGAACATTGTTGTGAGCTTATTGTCCACTCAAGTTTCAAGTTTGATGTACAATCACGTAAAACATTGCACAGAACTACATTACACTCTATATACTTTAGAAGCACACGCAAATACACACACACACACTCTCTCTTTCTCTCTCTCTGAATAGACTCTAGGGCCTTATAGTATAGTAAGTAACCTATGGCATTACATGGTAACAAAATTGTAGTTTGCTATGTAAGCACAAGGTAACAACACAAAGTGATGATAATCTTTCATTCAGTAAGGTCCATGTAGTCCATGAAGCATCAGGACATTTTGTGATTTTTCTTAATTGAATACAATATCAGCAGCTGGTTAATTGTTCAATTCATCACTGTCATCTCTAGTTTGACTAATCACCACCTCCATCATTCTTCAATGATACCATCAACAGAGCTAGGCCACAGGAGGACGGCGCTTAGCCAAGACGCACTGACAGACTGACTGAGCAGACGGAGACTGAGCAGACACGTGAGAAAGAAATCGATCAGGAATATGATGATTAACTGCCGCAAAAGCCCGAAATGCACTGCACTATTGAGTGCAGACGGATATAGTTATTATAGAAAGTGAAAAAATTCCCCATTGATAAATGTGTGGTGGTAGCGTCTGGTGTGGATATTAATTTAGCCGGTACATTAATTCACTAGACAGTTGTCTTATATTCATGTTATGTTTGTTCATTTAAGTATGGTAATTTATCATGTTTGCACGACACAAACATATTCATGTTTTATGCTTTTTTTGTATTTGATACACTTGAGATAGAAAATATTCATTAAAAAAATGAGGTGATGGCCTAGTGGTTAAATCATACAAATTAGATTTTAATCTAGCAAACTCCTCTGCGTATGTTGAATTATTTTCTTTTCCTTTTTTTTTCAGAAATGTCATCTGTCAGAATACAAATGAAAAACCCCTTTCAAATCCCTAGTCCAGGCCTGGAGACTTGACTTTTATGCACAATTTCCCTTTTTCTGTTCACCAGAGTGCACCAAAGATTGTTGCTGTGATCCAAGCATGCTGGCCATGTTTTGCAGCATCTGTGTGTGTGTGTGTGTGTCTATGAGCGTGCATGGGTGTTTGTGTCTCATCCTTGCTGTTATTTATGGCTGTGCCCGGCGAGGCCAACTGATCAAACCGCTCCTTGGGAGTCAGCACATAATCTTGTGCTAACGCCGCCACACGTGCCACCCATGGCCGGGGCCGTGCACGTCGCTGTGCATGTCAAACATTAGCGGGGCATGCATCATGTGGAGTGGCTGCAGCACATGCTTTCAGTGTGCTTTGGCGCGAGACCGGCATGTATAGCTTTATGCAGGCTTATTCCATTAACGGCCTGGGAGCCACTTGCAGGCCAGTAGCGACCCCAGGGTGGCCCTGTCATGATCATGGTGGCAAACATTACTTTTAAAATGTAATCCTTTACAGTGAGTCACTCTTTAATAATTGGAATAATCTAATCACAAAGTGTAGTGAGAGATTACATTCCATTACTTGTATATTGCAGTCAACAATTCCATGCCTGTCCATGATTTTTGATTTCTTCGATTCTTCTTCGATGGTGTCACCTCAACTTTAACAGAACACCTCAACATTTTTCAGAAAGCAATACGTTGCTCTATAAATGTCATATGAAAGTGGCTGTGGTCTCTGGTTAAAGGAGTTCTACTTACTGCACACTTATAAGTTAGTAAGTTGAGGTGACACCATTTGTGTATGAAATTGTCAAAATTATGATATTTTGCATATAAATAAATAAAAACTATTTTCGAACGGTTGAAAATCTTGCAACAATTTGTAATAGCCACATTTGGTGCTAAAATAGATAAAAAATAAATAAATTCATAATAAATGTATTACGTTGAAACTGCAATTATTATAAATCAAAGAAGTTGCTTGAATGTAAAGTCCGTCGACTGCCCTGCTGCTCCACCACTTCCGCCCATGAATCATGCATCACACTCCCCGTCTAGGTGCACACCACATCACAGTGCATTTAGGGCCAACACAGCAGAGCTCGGAAGGTCCTATGCGGGCGTCGGGTGGGCCTTGTGCCGTGAGTCGGCACAAAAGTGTATACCAACCAAAAATCGGCCTGACGGAAAATGTTTTCATGGCCAAGATTAATCATCGTCACATTTCAAATACAGGAAACAGTCTAAAAAACATGTTTTTTTTTACCTCTAGTAAGTTTGTTCCTCAATGATATAAGGGAGTGTAGGGTAGATTGCCCTTATGAGGGCCATTTTCTGCTGCCGGTCAGTGAAATGGTGGGTCAGTGAAATGTAGCGTTGAACAGTTGAACTTAATGTTACGCTAGGTTTCCACTACAGAGAGGTCCGTATACGGTCCGTATACGGTCCGTATACGGTCCGTATACGGTCAGTGCGTATACGGTCCGTATACGGTCCGGTTGGAAGATTGCTGTTTCCATTGACAACAAACAGTCCTGCGTGCGGCGCATTGGTATTCGCGCGTGAACATACATAACGCGATAACACACACTTCGTGCAGCCCGCCCCCATGCAGTTGTCAACAATAGCACGTGCAAGCCACGAAGCAGCGCAGGAGGTGAGTGTGTGTGTGTTTGTGTGTGTGTGTGTCTGTCTGCGTGTGTGTTCGCTTGTTGCGGTTCTTTTGTGTGTGTGTGTCTGTGTGTGTGTGTGTCTGTGTGTGTGTGCGTGTGTGTGAGTATGTGTGTGCATGCGTGAGTGTGCACCGGATCTCGGAGAAGAAAAGAGAGGGGAACAGAGTGTTTAAATGGGGAGACAGCCATGCGCATGAAAGGCGAAGTAATATATATTCCAAAGTTTTTAGCGAAGTGGCCTCGTGCACGCGGCTTTGATGTGCGCGCGCATGCGTGTGCATGTGTGTGTCACGCGCACACACACACACGCAAAGGGGAGCGTAACGCTCCCGGTGCACACACAACAGTGCCGTACGCACGCAGATGCACACACAACAGTCCCGTACGCTCGCAGACACACACACACACACACGAGTGCAGTACACACGCGCATTTCTGTCGTCGCAGCCGCCTGTCTATCCCCCAGCACACGCACGCACAACAAAGCCGCGTGCACGAGGACGCTTCGGTTAAAACTTTGGAATATATATCTATTACTTCGCCTTTCATGCACTGGAGCGCACAGTCCGCTGATTGATCAGCGCTGCTGTCAATCACTGAGCACACGGCCTCGCCCCCCAGTACGTACCGTATACGTGCGGTGAAAAATCAAAATACATTATTTTCTGTACGGTCCGTATATGGACCGTACGTCTGCGGCACGTATTTCAGCACAATGGAGCATGCTACAACGGTGACAACACATTTGTTTGCTCACGTATACGGACCGTATACGTACCGTACAGAAAAATATCTGTAGTGGAAACCTAGCGTAACGGTGCTTTTCCATTGGAGTTTGGTGACGCTTGTCATGGGCGGCGCGAATACTCTAAATATGCGCACGTGCTAGCGGCGTTTCAATTCGAGTTGACGCTCGTGACAAGCAGCCCGTCCGCTCTTCACAAACGGAGAGGGGGTGCCTTCCATTGGGAGGGCAGGGGAGAGCTGCGCCCATATGGTTGACTGCGCTACGGTAACTCGCTGTGCTTCGAGCACACACGGCCCCCTGCCCCCACTCACGGTGTGCATCTCATCCACCTGGTATTTTTGGGATTTTCGCCGCCCGCGACAAGCGCCACCGAACTCCAATGGAAAAGCACCGCAAGACAGGCTTTTCAGATTCCACTCAAACGCCGTGACACACACTGACTGTGCCTTCACTGGCCGGGAGGGTAATAGCGGCGAAGTAGAGTATTGGAGCTGGGCAGGGAGATATTAGGACAGCTGTTGTGTAATGATGCTGACTGCAGAGAAACAGCTGTCAGTTTCCCTTTGCGATGCGCTGTCATGCGTTCCGAGCGCTTTCTGCCCGGCTCATTGGGTGCTCCCCAAGGACAGTGTGTAGAAAAGGCTTTATAAAAAAAGTGTTAGAGTCAAACCCCCGGCCTATGTCTTTCTCTTCCTCTACAAACCTTGTTTGGTTGCAGAGATTGCTTTGAGGGAAACGGAACATGCAAAGTAAAGGAATTTCAAACTCCTTTCCCATAATCAAAATGTCACAAATGTGATTTAACTGGTGAAAAGGTCGAGCAGCGCCACAGGTCCTAATCCCCTCTCTGACTTTTCTGCAATGTCTCCCCTCCGACACTTCGTCCCAGTTTCCAATTTAATCCTATAACTATCTCTCTTAATAAAGAATGAAAAACGGCGCTTGCGCCCAAAAACTTAAAAATAGTGAGGAAAAAAATGAACTATATCCTTGAATAATATTGTCATGTCTTATATTGTCTTATATAATTATTATTTTTGTTATTATTATGTCATGAATAATGTATTACATTATTATTACATAACGGTTCACAAATTATTGATATTGTTATTGTTTTCACTCAACAATGTGTTTTCAGTCCCACCACAGAGCTAGATGCCTGGCACAGTGATTTTTGGTGATGTGCATTATGCATCATGTTTTTAAAACGTGTCAAATTTGCAATCAAGAGATAAATAATGTGCAATGTTAAGACGACTTCATTGAGTGTGATGAATTGAACTTACAGGTTGACGACTCGGTTGTTCTAGCTATGTCTGTGCCTTGCCAGAGTGGAGGGGGCTAACACAGAAAGTCTTAAGGCTCCTGCATACTTTCAGGGTGGGGTGGGACCAGCCCGCCATAAAGGTGATCACGTGACCGCCGTCGCTTGTCTCGTCTCGTCTTGACCAATCACAGCCGCGCGAGGTGAAGTCGGTTAGTAGAAACAAGGGCTATGGTCAGGTTGAGAGGTGGGGAGCGTCCCACCGACAAGTAACGAGGCACATTGATGACGTGGTGTAGTTTTTTTAGCGCAAAAAACTACACCACGGCGGTCTGCTCCCCACCCCACCGTGAAGTATGCAGGGGGCTTTACAAGCGGATGTTGCGCAAAGAACACAATGCATCGAGCTGTTACTCCCTGCCATTCTCTCCCACCCCTGTAAAAAGTGCAGTGCCTTGAGCAGCGAGAGACACAATATGTCTCATGGACGACCAGACCGCGATTCCTCATGGGAACGGAGGTAGAAGGGGCTGGGTAATCTTGTTCGACAGAGCAGCTGAAAGACAAGCGACAAGCTGCTATTCCAAAAAAAAACGTGACGAATACAAAAGACATCTCTGCAGGGATAGCGCGAGAGAGAGAGAGGGTGGTGGGGGAAGAGAGACAGCGCCTTATCTCAGGTCGGCGGTCCTTAGGGACTGGGCTGAATATGGCCTATCCCGGAGAGGATGCAGCGCAGGGCACGCTGAGCACGATAACGGTGGGACTCGAGGGAGAGCTGGCGATGACAGCTGCAGAGTATATAGCCACCATTAAGGCCTGCTGCGCGCCGGCTCCGTGTGCCCGCTTAAATGTTATACTTGGCAGACGACGGCAAGTGTGTAACCTGACCTTAGCGTTGTAAGAAGTCGGTAGAACCAGCACATCTGCCTTAATCCTCTAATTTTCCTGGTTATATCAGCGTTTCCACTAATAGGAGATTGTACACTAACATGGGGCCGAGTCCATGGTTGACTCAGCTATTTGTATATTTGACTATCCGACGCTTGTATACATAGTCTTCTTTAAGTTATTTTACTTTCCACTTCTGGAAAAAATACTTAGTTCAGTTATTCTTCTATTTCAGAATTTCTCGCATTATCGCTTTGGTTAACCGGTAGACTCCAGGAAATTAATGCACCAATACATTTCAGAAAATGAGTGCCGTTTTTCGTTCTTTTCATTGAGAGAGATAGTGACACGATTAAATCGTAAACTGGGATGAAGAGTCGGGGGAAGACATTGCAGAAAAGCCGGACAGGGGATTTGAACCTGCGGCACGTGAAGCGCTCTCTACCCGCTCGGCCACCATGTACCCCACAGGAAAATACATATTGTATAGTACAATATACTAAAGTTGTTCTATTTCAAATTGGAACAATAACTTTCAAAAAGGCAAAAAATAAAGATCTCAGCAGAATGACCAATACTATTTTTTTTTTTAATTTGGGGCGCAAGTGCCATTTTTCTTTTTTCTTTCTTGACAGGCTTAGTGTGACGGGGGAGAGAGAGCAGGGAAGTATCTCTTGACAGTTGCGTGTCCTGTCAGACTCACGCCAGGCTTCCACCATCACCCCTGCAGAATTGCGCCAAAAATGCAATGGCTCAACGTAGTGCGTTGATGCACTTTGATTCACGTATGAACTAAGATAATAACGTGATAGTTGGCGCTGCCCCAAATGGCCTGTGGGAAAGTCACTACCCAGTACCAACATGTGTCTGTGTCTGTGTCAGAGAGAGGGAAAGAGAGAGCGGGGGAAAGAGAGGAGGCGAGAGCGATGCTGTTTAGGAATTGAGCGCCTCAGTGGCAGGTGGTAGTCTGATTGGGATACAACTTTCTTTTTTGTTTGTTGACCAGTCGGCCACGTTTTCTCTTAATTGACCTGTTAAATAAATTATTAGTTTGCAAGGTGCCGTCATGATTGTCGGTACCTCCACAAATCTGTTGAGTTGAACGTATATTAACATAGGTGTGTGTCAGGCTACGATGGTGGCAACACATTTGCTTTAGTTGAGGTGTCCGGTGGCAACAGACTAGTGGAAATTAGCCCAGCAAGCCAGAACAAATGAATTGTCTATGCATCGCACGCGACTAGAGCATTCATTGGGTCTGGATTGAGCAGGTTCGAAACAAGGTGTGTCAATCAAATGAAGTTAGCAAATCACAGCCCAGCATGTGCGACAAGTGGTGTGGAGGTCCACGTTTTGCTCCGAACAAAGCCTGCCTTAATGAGGTGCTAACAGCCAAACGTGGATGTCAATCTGATTTGTCGGGCTGGTTGATCCAGACCCACCGGACCGTCCCATCGTGAGCAATGCTTGAGCGATTTGTTGTTTCTAGCTTGCCAAGATAGGTGGAACCCATGCATAAGCCACAGACACAAGAGTGAATGGGGCTGGATGAAGCGGTATAACCGACTCAGTTAATGCTAGTTTCTTTAACGTCCTGAATATCTGCCTGAAGCCAACCTTTGATTGAGGATCTATTCCGACAAAGGTGTGACACCTGACCCCAGCCGCAGCCGGATACTGCACTGAAAAAAAAAAAAAAAGCCTTTGTTAATTAAGTCGCCATTAAAAGATGCGTCGTCATGGAGCCACTGACCTGCGCTAGTCTTGTCTGGGCTCCCCGGTTTCCGAGTGCGAGTAATTTGAGATGGCCACTAATGAAATGGATTCCTATCGCTAATATGGCCGCGGCTGTGCTCTGCCTCCGCCCCTCATCCACTTCCGTAAAATCTGCCTATTAGGATTCTGCCGCGAGTCAAAGTGGATTTCTTAAAGCCATTAGCGGGCTGTAGTGAGTGGCCAGGGCCACGGTGCGCTATCGACGAGCGAGCAACGGGGATGAGCCGGTGGGAGTGAGAGCGCCGGATCGATGCGTCTCCGCGGCAATGAGGGAAACTGTAACAGTCGCCTCCAACACTTTAATTGATCCGCTCTTTTATTTGTCGCGCTGCGCGGACGTCAAACTCATTTGTTTCCTCTGCGTGACACAAAGCATGACTGCTGAGCTATGGATGTGTGCAAATCCACGCCAATGTAGTGTGTTGTAATTTGCTTCCTGCGTGACAGGACTGAATGTGTAAATAGATGCACATTACGAAACCGTACTTCCTTACAACGCTGTACTTCTGTCACGGGTTATGGAAATCTAATTGGAATGACCCAGAGAGAACAAACAAAGGATTTAGAAACCCTTTATTGTGACCAGAAAAACAATATTAGTTGTATTACTTGTATTTATTTTCTTTATTACTAATATAACAATATATTTAGTTTCAATAATATGAATGGCCCACTTTAGGGGCCGTGGGTACACAGTAACAACAACTATCTAAATGAAGTCCATTGACTCGTCCTCGGATGAGGTACTCATCTCTGTATCGGCTGACTCGTGGTCCACCGGGGCGGAATCAGGTCCCGGTGGGGAGTCTTGGAGGTCAGACTGAAGGCAGGACAGACAGCACCCAGAATGAGTCAAACTCCAGAGCTGGTACAGTAATCCATGGAAACTTCATCGAGGTATTGAATCGTAGTGTGACGATGCGCACTGGTCGGAAACCTCGTAACAAATTCCTTACAACTATCGTAGGGCAAGTGTTACTTTTCAATGAAAAACTTGAATCAAAAATGTTTTGCTATAAACTGCACATGTACAAATGATAATATAGCCTGAATTCACCCAGAATTAAATCAATTAAAAGCAAATGAGAATATATTCAATTATTGTTGTGCTATTTTTATTCAGATTATTTTAAGTTATCCAAAAGTAATCTCATCAGCAATTACTTTTGAATGATGTAAAATATTAAATTTATTAAATTCACGGTGGTCTCAGGCGACATTGTTAGAAACTATTTGATTCAGGATTTTTTCTAGAAAGTAATCCAACAGTAACTTGTTTGCTTACCATTACATTTTAAAATCTGATAAAAGGTGTTCTTAAACAGTGTTTAATATACATTTTAATTGCTTTTAGTTTAAAAAGGTTACAATGTAATTATGTTATGTAGTGAATTTTAATTTTTACTTGCAACTATAAGGCTGATATTTAAAAACAAAAAATGTAAAAAAGTTTGTAGGACCAAAATGGCTTGGAAAGTAACATATAACTTTCCTTTGCTCTTTTGTAATTTAATCATTTAATATAACTTAAAGGCTGTGAGATTGGATGAAAATTTTATGATTTATGTATTTTATGATGGAGTGCTTTATGACAGTCTGGTCGCAAAGTAAATGGCAAAGATGCACAATACTCATTGCCCCTCAAAATATTCACATAGTTATAGGCATTTATGGAAGCTCCAGTGACTCCACACAATTTTGAAACTAATGCCAGAAGTTGGTCACATCTCTTGACTCGGGACCAGTGTTGTCGCAGTTACCTATAATCTGATTACTGTCTGCCCCTCTTAAAGGTAACCAAGTTAGATTACTGACTACTTTATTTTAGAAGTAACCGAGTTAGATTACTTTAGTTAATTTGTTTTCATTATTATTCAGCAGCTGCTGGGTGCCAAACAATCTTAAAAAAGACAAACTATTTTGGCTACTATTTACTTTATACGAGGGAGGTTTTAAACTTCACTTCGCATACAGAATCAACTAAATATACGATATATAAAATCTACATTCTTGTTGTACAACTGTTTGTTTGACGCTCTCTCAATAAAAATAATAATTAAAAATGTATACAATCTTTTGATTGATTTATTGTTTTTAAACATAAGGCAAGCTAGGAGCATTATGGAAGTTAAAGTTGCAGAAGTTAAAATAGTGATTTGGGTAAATAACCTTAATCTGATTACTGGTTTGGAAAAAGCAATGCATATTAAATATAACTAGTAATATTAGCATTAATACTAATCAGTTGAATAAATGCGTTACTGACATCACTTTTCAGGACTGCCACAATGATTGCATTGCACTAATATATTTAAAATTCACTCAATGTCATTAACAAACATAGTCAGATAGCATGTAATTAAAAGTGCTGCACGCCTACCTGGCTACCTTGCATTTCTGGAAAAATATTCAGTATTTTGTGTCCTCATTAATTCAAATGTCACCAGAGACAAATTTTCTAACGTGTGCTATTAATTATCATATCAAACGTCATCTCTAAATTAATTTATATCAGTGTGGGCGCAGCTAGCGGTTCATCAGCACAGAAATTGGTCCGGCTTACAGATGTGTTGGAATGTAAGATTTGAGACAGAGAGAGAGAGAGAGAGAGAGAGAGAGAGAGAGAGAGAGTAAGGTGGTTCTTATGAAAATAAATAGTCTCCTAGTCTACTTATTGCACTGGCCTATGGGAAGGATCCTCAGGGTGCTCCCATGCAGAACATGCCCCCAAATATTAGCACACAATTGTTTTTTATTCATGGATATGAGAGAACTTGTGGGGGCATAGGGAGGGAAGGAGGGGGAGAGAAAGAGATAGAGATAGAGATAGAGAGAGACAGAGAGGGTACGTGCGGGGGTGAACTAGCTTTTCTTTGTGAAAGCACAGGTGCATTGTGACTGGTAATTGGAAATATCCGATGTGTGGGCCCAGTGCATGCGAGAGGATCTATGGCCCTGCCCGCAGATTGAGCAGGAACTTGGCTAATAAACAAATACATATTTTTCACATGCAATAATTTGACTTCCTTCTTAGTCACCCTAAGCTGGTATTATTTATGGAAATCTGATGACGTGACTCTTACTCAAATGGAACCTCCACGGAAATTAAACAAAAACAAATAACTGTTTCGATGGGATTTTGTGGTCCAGCCATCACCGTACACACTGAACATACTGGAAATTTTCAGTTGCATCAAAAAGTTGGATCCCTGGAAAGTGATGCCTTTTGACGTGTGATATTTTAAGCAATAATTCAGCATGGGATTAACAAAACACTGTAGCCACGTGTCCTAACTATCGTATCATAGTTAGGATACCACTAAAAGTACCCACTGATCATGAGCATAAAATATCAAACCACAGTACCCTGGGTATTCTTTCATATTTGAAGAAGGACATGTGCCCAATTAAAGGTAAAAACCACCGGTCTTGGCCTTGCAGATAACACAAGACTGGCCCTTAACAGAGGTGAGACGTTGCTTAAATAAAGAAAAGGACAATGACATAATGATAACGGGTGTTTTTGTGCAGACTGCCCCCCTCTCAGAATCTGACATCTGTGTCAGCCTGAGGAAACCAGAGGTGTTAACTTTCCCAGGCACCTCTGTGGATACGTTCTCTGAATAACATTATTTGAGAAAATTTCATATTAATTCTGAGCTTTTTAACTCATCCATGGTGGCACAACCGGCATGTTAACGTAGTGGTTAGCATTGCTCACAGCTACAAGGTCTTGCGTTCGAATCCCTACCCCGAGGGGTCCTTTCTGTGTGGAGTCTACATATTCTCCCTGTGTCTGCGGGGATTT
Organism: Bregmaceros cantori; assembly: GCA_900302395.1. Lineage (NCBI taxonomy): Eukaryota > Metazoa > Chordata > Actinopteri > Gadiformes > Bregmacerotidae > Bregmaceros > Bregmaceros cantori. The sequence continues at coordinate 1,222 of OMKY01250787.1, read as the reverse complement.
CCTCTGGGCAATCTGGTTTTATCCCACCACCAAAAACATGTTCTAGTTAACCTGCTCCAGTCAGTGCCCCTGGCCAAGATACTGGCTCAGAACTGGAGATGGCCCCCGGGCGCTGCACCGCGGCTGCCCACCGCTCCTCAGGGATGGGTTAAATGCGGAGGAATAAATTCACTGTACACGTACGTATGTGTGAAATAAATTATCTCATTTTATTATCATCTTATCCATGCCAGCCCTTATCAAATTTGGCACGTCCCAGTGCCAGGGCTCTTCCAACATGTGAGCGTTTTTCTCAATAGAAAAAACAAAAACCCATAGAAAATTAAGTTCTGTGTCCTTGTCAATTCTCTTTTATAATCAGAAAATAATCCACTTGTTTCGACCTGTTTCCATTTTTTAGCTATAGCCTCCAGAACAGTGGTGGCTATCACTAAAAAACTGCTGATTTCTCACAAAATCAAAAAATCAAAAATTAACTGAGATATGTCCAGATTCAAAATTATTTTTATTCAAGGAACATTTTCTTGGACATACACATACCTGCCCCCTAACATACAAAGCATGACGCCACTTACGCACTATCCATGTCAATAAAATTGGAAAATTGTGTTTATGTAAAAAAAAAAAATCAAGCTTGGATTGTACCTGAATCCTTATCCTTTATATGGTTACACGCCTCCATTTCGACATTCCTCCGTTCCAATGTTTCTTCTCTCCGACAGCTTTATTTAGAAGTTCCGTGGTTACGACATGGGAAATTTGCTGCCCCGACACAGAAGCACTGCTGTTCCGACATGAACCCCAACCCTAACCTTAACCAGTGGGGATTGGAGAGAGTTCGGCGACTTGGTGGGCTGCTGCGGCGGCGGAGGTGGAGTGGAGAGAGGCTGACGCTGTGCTGCTACTGATGTGGCGGGCAACGCCGGTCGTTCGTCCTAATCGAAATGCTGGTGCTGACACCCAGTGGGAAGGAACGTTGCACTTCCGATGCATTGCTGTAGAGACACCCCGAAATGGGGGCTGCCGCCCCCTTTATATAACTACATGCGCACCCCCCTTATATAATCACAGCTATGTGCATAGACACGGCAGCCACTTTTAACAACAAAGCCTTTCAGTATGGAAATAAATAATGGTATGATTAATGACAAATGGCTGACGCCATCATGTGCAGCGCCTCTCTTCATGTTGGCTTTGAGTTTCTTTTAATCAGAGGCCCCCC
>OMKY01250774.1:0-10358 GCA_900302395.1 Bregmaceros cantori | reverse complement strand
CTGTTAGTGTTTCATGTTGGTGATGTTATCTGGTCTCACTGTTGGGGTTTCATGTTGGTGATGTTATCTGGTCTCATGATGGGGTTTCATGTTGGTGATGTTGTCTGGTCTCATGGTGGGGTTTCATGTTGGTGATGTTATCTGGTCTCATGGTGGGGTTTCATGTTGGTGATGTTATCTGGTCTCACTGTTAGTGTTTCATGTTGGTGATGTTATCTGGTCTCACTGTTGGTGTTTCATGTTGGTGATGTTATCAGGTCTCACTGTTAGTGTTTCATGTTGGGGATGTTATCTGGTCTCACTGTTAGTGTTTCATGTTGGTGAGGTTATCTGGTCTCATGGTGGGGTTTCATGTTGGTGATGTTATCTGGTCTCACTGTTGGGGTTTCATGTTGGTGATGTTATCTGGTCTCATGGTGGGGTTTCATGTTGGTGATGTTATCTGGTCTCATGGTGGGGTTTCATGTTGGTGATGTTATCTGGTCTCATGGTGGGGTTTCATGTTGGTGATGTTATCTGGTCTCATGGTGGGGTTTCATGTTGGTGATGTTATCTGGTCTCATGGTGGGGTTTCATGTTGGTGATGTTATCTGGTCTCACTGTTAGTGTTTCATGTTGGTGATGTTAGCTGGTCTGACTGTTGGTCATGTCTGGTGATGCTAAGGTGTTAATGAAGATTTGGTGAGTCTCGGCCCCCTCCAAGACTCAGAGGTATTGTTTTAATACCCTGCAAACACCCTGGGGTATCAACAGTCTCAGCGGACGCGGGGATTGAGACAAGGATGCCTTTGCGTTCAGTGAGGCGGGTCTCTTGAGAGACACTGGGCCTTTACATTCAGCGAGGCTGGTCTCTTAATCCCTCTCTGGCTCTTGTTGAGATGCTTGTCGCATTTGCTGGATGCCCCGGGAGAAATATTAAACACAACACACACACACACCTGGGGACGGCCCCGTCGCACAGTGGGCTAAGACGACTGCTCCAAGCCAGCCTCATTCATAGTACTGCTGCTTAGATCACAGCACACGCGGTGCCGTGCTATCTGTTCCCCTCAAGGTGATGTCAGAATACTTTATTGATCCCAAAGGGAAGGATTTGCACTATGTACTGCACGTCGGCTCGTCTCCGCTCTCTCTCGCCCAACTTTCACATTATCGCCATCAACAGAATGAGAAAATGCCGCTGAAAATAAATAAATAAACTAGAAGGACTCTGAGAGCAAACCTGCACCAAAATCGCAGTTTGTACACTCAGTTGTCAAACTATGACGTTACTTATCGGCTACTGAAATGCACCAAAATTTAATCACTTGTTCCGTTGGTCATTTCCAACAACACAAGTACAACATTTCAGATCCATGAATAACTTTTTCAATTATCCGGCTGACAAATAGACAAAAACGTAACCTCCTTGGCAGAGGTAATGATGTAAATGTCCCCAAATGTAATCACTTGTTCCGTTTGTCAACAGCAGTAAAAAATGTCATCCAGATCAGTGCGTAACTTTTTCAGTTATCTAGCTGACAGACAAATCGACTCAACTGAAAACATAACCTGCTCGGCGCAGATGATAAAAAAAAAGAATATTCCAACAGGGAACTGAATTTAGGATTTCTCTATTTCACAGCATGTTCCATCAGCAGCCATTCATTTAATTAAATATATGTCTGTGTATGTGTTTATTGCTGCCCCAAAACAATAATGAAAAAAACAAAGCAATTATTGAACATAACCTAGAGGTATGCAGTCGGAGCCACGATGGAAGCGTATTCTTCCTCTTTTTTTTCTGTTTGTCTGTGCATGTCTAAATTATATTGTATATGTTGTATAGAGCGGGAAGAAACACGCACATCTTATCAAAACTCTGCTAAGTTGGAGGCAGATATGGGCAGAGAAGCCGTAAATATTACTCAAGTAAAAGTAAAAAGTAGTCACCCAAATAGTTACTCAAGCAAAAGTACTGAGTAACTTTCAAGAGAGAGGGAGAGAGGTACAGGAAATGTGATAGATTGCATCAAAAGCTAAGGCGTTTCAGAAAGATGATCAGTGGAGTGTTTCATATGAAAGGGAGCCTGGCGAGACCAGAACCAACGCATCGCACATTGCTAGAGGCTTGCATTGGGTCAGGTAATACCAGGGTCGGAAAATGTAAAGAAAAAAAATGTGTCAATCAAATGGTGTTATCCAGTCACAGCACAGTAGGCGTGGAGGCGTGACCAAACTCCGCCCATGTAGCCCGTACAAACTCACCCCACGTCCACGCTCATCGGTCGATTGATTTCGCACCAACCGTGAGCCTGATTTTCCCAGACGCAATGCAAGTGTCTAGCGATGTGCGATGCATGGACGATGCGTTGGTTCTGGCTCATCAGGCTATGAGAGACAGAGACCTATATTTTCTCTTCAGGGCGTTGGCAGACCAGCGTCAATTGTTTGAATGGTGCCCGTGCACTATGTACTCCTTCTACGGACAGTCGGGTGAAATATAGCAGTTCTACTCAGCCTGTTATGTACAACCTTCTTCTCATATCTCATGTAGAAATCTTGGCTCTATACTGTCTGTGCTAAAATGCAGTGCATTCATTCATTCAACTTTAAGGTAATATGGTCACACAATCCCTGGCAGCCACACATGTTTCTATCCGTACCCACACATGTCGGTACGGAAGCTGGACGCATTGACGACGTGTAAAATGTGACGATGGTTTTAGGAAACGGGCGAGCCCCGCTGACTACATAAAGTTTCACAAATAAGAACAGGATGTTAGCCTCTCAGTGGTGTGAATAAGGGAGGAGGGAGTCTGCTTGATTTATTACATGGGGCAGCTCTCCTGTGTGTTGTTTCTGTAAACTTCTGTGCATAGTGTTCGCCCGGGAGGATAAGTTCAATAAATCAAACTGAACGTAGCTGGTTTAGCACCTAATTCATTGTTTGCCATCGGCTTTGCTGACATTGAGATGTTAACACGGGTCTGTACAGGGCACATTTAAAAAAAAAATGAAAAGGAGAGAGTGGAGAAGCAGGCCTGCAGTTAAGGCCAATTCATAAAGTACGTTGCCACCTTCATACCTGACCATCTTTTACGTTACCATGTGCAACAACCAGGGCTTGAAAACGAGATTCGATATTTTGGTGGTTCCGCCACCAAAATATCGGTCCTGAACCGGTTTGGAACACAAAAAATGTGTTTGTTCTTAAAGTTCCTTATAGTGTGCAATGTTAAGTTTTAGATTTTATACAAAATATATTTGGTGGACTTTTACATTTCAGTGTAACTGTATTATCATAAACGCCATTACATTCACATCCTCGTCTGTCCACAAGATGGAGCCCCAGATGCATGGGGCTTGATGACTGACAGTGAAAGTGGACGAAAGGAAACGGAAAAATTCCGTAAAATTCTGTTCGTTTTCGTTCCTTGAACCGGTTCGGAGCCCTGACAACAACAGCTATTTATACTCGATAGCGCCCCTATATTTTCCGGTAGTATTGCTTCGTTTCATCAGTTCGCACATAATCATAAGGTCCCCAGATCCGTGTCAATTTGCGTACGTAATCAACAGAGAGGAGGTGTGAAACGCTCCATCGTGGGGTATGAATGGGCCTTTATGTGGCTGAGGGGGCGCGATCTCAACGACAGCTGTGTGCGTCGACGTGAACTCAGGCCACAGGCATAAGAGTGTATGTGTGCTGGATGCCGGGGTCTAACCAACTGTGCCACAGAGTAAAATCATGCTGTTCTTTTTAAGGGAGTTTTCAAGATAGATAGATAAATAGATACATTATTGATCCCCGAAGGGAAATTCGATGGATCCCATCGCTCATGTAGGCAAAAACAAAATACATCAAATAAAATACACAGTGCAAGAACGACAAGCATAATAGTAAGGTATAGTTTAAAGATAATTAAAACCTGAATTAAAAATAATTAAAGGTGGCACTACATATTGCACATTAAAAAAACATATTGCATAGTAAGACGATATTAAAAGGAATAATAGCCCCAGCACACTGTCATGGAATGGAAACGTTCTGCATTTTTCATATGTCCTTCTTTTAGAAACAATACACCGTAATTACCTGCTCACAAATTTGTGTTTCTCTTTATTAAAAAGCCGTGTTTCAAAATTATCCTTGCAATAAAGAGTACCATCCTGTCGTACCACCTGACGACCCTAGAGGGCAATAATGCACAGTAATTAGAGGTCGTCTCTCAGTCGGCAGACGGAAACATGCCATATTATTTTCATAGAGGACAACGCGTAAGAATTTCATTAACATTTTTTTTTAAACTCTGAACTGACCATGGATTTATTTCACTTTGGTTGAAGATAGGTTTACAACATTTACACAGGACATGGGGTGGGTATTTTACCCAGCGTGAGTTTTACTGGTGCTATGGTTGGTGGTTAGCAAGGGTTGTGGTGGTGTTGTCAGAGAGGTTTGTGATGTCGCAGGGCTTGTGGTTTTTATCTGTGCTGCTGGGGCCGCCCTCCGACACTTTTGAGTGCTGATTCAGACAGTCGTCGGCCCGTGCATTAACCTTGGGGTGTCAACAGCTGTGGCGGACGCGCGGATTTAGAACCAGAGCATTTACATCGGTGGGGCCTTGGTTCCTTCATCTCTAGTTGCGAAGCTTGTCGCTTTTGCTGGACACCCCAATCTTAAAATACAACAACAATAAGGCTACAGTGTTTACAAGCCGCTGCGCTGCATTTCGGTGAGTATTTTCCATCTCCTCAATGCTCAGGGCGTTTGTCCCTGGCACCCTGATGCGGCTTTATTAAGGGAGGATTCTCTTCGAAGGGGACTGAGACCTCGTCTCTTAAGATCTCAGTTTGGGTGTTTAGCGCGCACCAGAATTGGGGGATCTGTTTTCAGACCAACACAAAAAGTCTGCCAGACTGACTCTTTTATTTTAGTTCAAACTAAAGGCAGCAGTGTGAATGCACCCTAAAAGACAGAAATACTGTTTTAAATCCCCCCAGACAGGGGTTTAAGCTATCTCTCTGGCTTTAAAAACAACAGCATCATCGTATTCTTGTCAGGCAGTATGAACATGGTATATGTGCCACAGAGGCAGCACATCTTTTAACTTGAATGCGGCTTTGGTCGTCCCTTGCTGGGGAGGAAACCCGCTTTTATGCTTTAGGGTCCAAATTACATCATGGTGTTCATGACTCATAAACTTTGTTTACTGGCACAAGACTTATTCACACACGTGACGCGGCTTGTTGGGGGATCCGCGATGCATGTTAGACGTGAATATAGAAACACACACACACACACACACCTGTATTTTTGCCCTGCAGAAACATAGGTTGAGTCATGCTGGGATCATGCTATTACATTAGTCAAGACTCTTTTCATCAGCAGCGTTGGGGCTCAATCAGGCCTGGACTGGGAGGAGAAATCGGCCGAGGCATTTTTTTAACTTAGACCGGCCCCCATAATAAGTGGAGCACATCTGACATGAAATTGACATAGCTTATGTCTAATAAACAGGGCTTTAAACCAATATTTTATTCCAATCGGTTCGTTCCGAACAGAATTATTATACCGTATCCGGTTATGAGTTCCACTAATAAATTGACGTTCCCGAACCGGTTAGAACAAAAAAATAGTGTTCCCAGAACGGTTAATTTCGTTCCTGTCAGCTGTTTAATGCTATATAATACATGTCGGGGCGAACCCACAACGAGTCGCTACAGAGACCCGCTGGTAGCGCTCTACAGCTGACGTGTCGGGGCGAACCCACACCAACACGCTGCAGAAAGTCCCGCAACGCTTCCTACTTCTCTGCTGCATCAAAGATTTTATAAATACCGTTTTTATTTTTTGAAGTTATCCCAAAGTGCACTCCTTTGAGGAACGAAATAAAACCGGTATTAACCGGTTACCATTATTTTAAAATAAGTGTTCCTGTTCCGGAACATAAAAAATAACGTTTCTGGTTTCGTTTCTGTTCCCTGGAAAAAAGGTTCCCAGTTTTCGTTTTCGTTCCTTGAATCGGTTCAAAGCCCTGCTTATAAATGCACAAACACTCTGGCCAAGGGGAAAAGGTGCACACTTTTACTCAAATAACAATGTGTGTTGTTTAGTGGATTCAACGACCTACTTAAATACAGGCTGTCAGGCTCTGAAATAAACTCAACATATTTTTAAAACGTATTAAATAATCACTTCTTAGCTTGTGTTACGTTTTAGTGTAAAGACTTGTACCCTCCTCCAGGGTGCAGTGGGCCCAACCGACCACAAGAGGGAGCCCAAATAGCGCCTACAGTTTACTGTGCTAAGGCCGGCGGGTGAAACAGTGGGCCGCCGCTGGTCATTTTTACCACTATAAATAAAAATGAAATGCATCATCACCGGCCCTCTAGGGACGTCGGCCCACCGGGAAAATGCCCGGTGTGCCCTGTAGCCTGTCCGCCACTGGGCTCAATTCCTCTGGCATCACATGCGCGGCGATTCGCCTCAGGGAACATTGACAATCAACGGAAGCATTTTCACCAGCCGTCGGGCGGTGTTCACATCGAGTGATTGACGCATGGAATGGCCAATGGCAACTTGTTTGTGTCTAACCATTCTATGGGCCCCCCTCCAAAACATTTGGGTATTGATTCAGACAGGTGTCGGCCCGTGCATACACCCTGGGGTATCAATACAGCCTCGCCGGACACGGGGATTGAGAGACTGAGCCTTTACATTCAGTGAGGCCGGTTTCCACTCATAGCCCATAAATGTTATGTATTACGCACGTGTGTGTGTCCTACTAACGCACAACGCATTGAAAGCGAAGAATGCGGAAGCATGGATAATTTAGAGATAATTATCATAAATGAAAGATGTAAATAAATACATTTGATCACATTAACTTCTCCTTGGGAGTGGGGGATGGGGTGGGTTTCAGGTTGTGAATACCTTGTTAAGTGGAATTGACCGCGAATGAAAGTGCATGGCTTTATCATTGCTGTTCGACTGTTGCAACAAATTGACTTGACGTGTTCTGATACGTCTCTCGACCCGTGCACATACAGCGGTGTGGGAATCCACTGGAAGAGCTTGGTAGGCAGTTGTGCGCATATCCATGATGCAGAGCCGGGGGAATTGAGCAGAAGGGGTTAGGATTAGGGTTTAACCCCCAAGACTCATACCTTGGCTGAAAATAGGGATTCAGAACATAGGGGTGGAACCAGAAAAACAACGGGTTAACATGTTTTCTCTCCATTCAATTTAAAAAGTAAGTGGAGAAACCATGTTTTTCAACAGTACTGGGTGTGTGTTTACGAGGACAACGGAAATATTTGTATTTTGAGGGTTCTATATTTCAACCAGCGAGAAGGAGTATTTAGCTGTTTCCATTCCAGACTATTTTAAGCACATGGAGATGTGGAGATTAAAATATGCTTGTTAACAGATTTCCCCTTGTGCTGTAAAGGGAAATCCCTCTATCCTAGAGCGTACACTTTCTAATCCACATGTGACGTATTGCTACATGAACTCCTTTGAATTGAATCAGGTGTGCAGGGAAGGCAGGGCCGGGCGTGGCCATGGTCGATCTCTGTGTAAGGAGTGAGTGAAGCTCAGTGCCTAAGGAATCCATTACAGTGAACTACAGATAAAAACCTGTAATACCGTCTCTTCATTCATTTTCGTGCATAAATAGCATGGTCCATTTCAGATCCCGCTGATTCGAATCAGAACAGGAATAAGGGGTACCTCTCCACATTTCTGCCTTGCTTTTTGTGAACACTTATAGAAAAGTTTATGCACTAAAAACAGAGGGCTGAAAATGCAACCTGACACACTCATTACACTTGGTGAGGTCACATGTTCTTCTGGACCAATTGGATGGCTGAATAACTGGTAAGTCTGTTAAAAAAAATGAGTGAATGGAACGGGTTGTGCAGACTAGCTTATAACTAGGATGTCAGCGTCATCGGTACATCTACTGCATGTGTGTTTATGGTTGAGTGTGTACCAGTCTGGGTTGGGTGGCTGTGGGTAACGTTGTCCTGTTCGATGTTCTGTTTCTGTGAAGCACTTTGTGTTGCTCTGCATGAAAAGTGCTATACAAACAAAGTTTGAGTTTGAGGTTATTGAATCATGCGTATGTGGGGCATAGATCCACACTAGAACATTTGGGTGTGGAATATCACAGCACAAGTCATCACCATCATTTTTAATCATTTAACCAGTTATTTTTATGGCCGCAAGCGCCATTTTTCATTTATTGAGAGAAATAGTGACAGGATTAAATCGGAAACTGGGGGAGACATTGCAGAAAAGCAGGAGAGGGGATTAGAACCCGTGGTGCTGCTCAACCTGTGCAGACCCCGCTGAACTCTTCTATATGTCTATATCTATCAGGGCTTTGAACCGGTTCAAGGAACGAAAATGAAAACCGGGAACTTTTACTATTTTCCAGGCAACAGAAACGAAACGAGAAACGTTATCATTTTTTATGTTCCGGAACAGGAACACTTATTTAAAAATAATGGTAACCGGTTAATAACGGTTTTATTTCATTCCTCAAAGGAGTACACTTTTGGGATAACTTCAGAGATAAAACAAGAGTATTTGCTGTAGAGCGCTACCAGCGGGCCTCTGTAGCGAGTCGCTTTGGGTTCGCCGCAACAAATATTACATAGCATTAAACAGCTGACAGGAACGAAATTAACCGTTCCGGGAACAGTATTTTTTTGTTCTAACCGGTTCAGGAACGTCAATTTATTGGTGGAACACATAACCAGAAACGTTATAATTCTGTTTCTGTTCGGAACGAACCGCTTGGGAAAAAATATTGGTTCAAAGCCCTGCTATCTATATATGTTTTTAGAATGCCACTAATTCTCCAGCGAGAGAGTATGGTACATGCACTGTCGTATCCTATACCTTTGTCTGCCGCAGGGGATGTTAATGGGATGAAGAGTTGTAGCTATGAGGGTTTAATGGGCTTTCACATTGGGAGAGTGTTTCTGGCCGGGCCTGATAGTAAATGTCTTCACTTCACTTTAAGCTCCTTGCCTCTCACGGTGTCCAGCCAGGTCAGCACTCCTTACCTTCCGTCTCCACTCCGAGCAGTGCGGTCTGAACATTGCACAGGGTGTGAGCATACGTCACTTTGATTGGTCCAGATGAAGATGTAAGCAAATCTGAACGATTCAGATGTGAAAACATAACTTGGATTCCCCGAAACGCAGCGAAAGCAACAAACGACAAAGACGAGTGGCAGTTAACTAACGAGGATCTCTACTTTCTAGGAGAAGTGTGATTTTTTTTTTTTCTTAGCCTGACAAGCCAGAAACAAAGAATCCACGCATCGCAGTGGACGGTCCATTGGATCTGGACCAACCAGACAGACAAATCAGATTAAATTCAATTCAATCGGTCCAATCAGCGCCAGGTTGAGACGGCCTTGTTCAAATAGAGACGTGGGCCTCCATGCTGGGGGACAACGTATGTTCCGAAATCACTATTAAACGGCTGTTTTTTGAGTAGGGGTGAGGGAAGGGGTTAGGGCTAGGGTAGGGGAAGTTACAGGTCGTTTAGAGGTTAGGGAAGAAGTTAGGGAAGGGGTTAGAGTAGGGTTGAGGGAAGGGGCTAGGTTTAGGGTAGGGGTTAATGTAGGATTAGGGGTTAAATATGGATTAGGAACATAGGGGTGTAACTTGCCACTTGTAATTCATGTTCATTCGATTTACTTTTTTAGAGCCTGCTTAATCCAGACCCAATCGTCGTTCTAGTCTTTGTTCTCGTCTTTGTTCTCGTCTTTGTTCTAGTCTTTGTTCTCGTCTTTGTTCTAATCTTTGTTCTGATCTTTGTTCTCGTCTTTGTTCTAGTCTTTGTTCTGGCTTCCCAGAAAATAATTTTGTCCAGCTAAGAAATGCGTGCCGTCTTTCAGTATCTATTTTCTGTAGTCTGTGGCGCTGTTAACCAGTTTATCAATGGTTAGAGCCAGGCCCTAAGGAGGGGGCTTTTTAAGATCCACAATCACATTCCCCTGCAGCTAAACATGGACACGACAGAGCAAGGAAAGCATTCCGTTCATTCCTTTAACTAAGAATTACATGATTTATTATTTCCCTGCTAGAATTACATGATGTTACCTTTTATAATCTTTCTTTACTAGCATTTACTATAAATATATGATAATAAACAGTGATGCCACAGTTACTTCTAAAAGGTAATTACTACTTATTTCTCACTACTCATTTTAAAGTTATCTAAGTTGTATTACTATTTTAGTTATTTATTTTAAATGTTAAATGTATTTGGCGCATGTGCCACTTTTCATTCTTTTCTGAGAGAGACAGTGACAGGGTTAAATCAGAAACTGGGATGTAGAGTCGGGGGTGGG
>OMKY01250766.1:6881-23120 GCA_900302395.1 Bregmaceros cantori | reverse complement strand
ATGGTCGGTACTCGACCGACGGACCCTAAACAGAACAACACTAGATCGGCACCTCTGGAGAGTGTGTATGTGTGTGTATATATATATATATATATATATATATATATATATATATATATATAATATGTTATTGCTGTGAGGCTCTTATTAATTATAATTATTTCATTAGCCATCCTGTGATTACGCTTTAGCTATTATATCATTATTCTTCAGCATGTCAAGATAACATTCTTTCTCTCTCACTCTCTTTCTCCCCCTCTCTCCTCTCTTCCCCTGTCTATCTCTCTCGCTCTCCTCCCCTCATTCCGCCGACGTCGATCCCCCGTGGCTGTCTGGCCCTTCATCCACTTATCATAAGGACCCCCAGCCGCGAGCCTCAGCTTTACCAGTGAGACCCAGCGGGGGGCATGGGCCTCAGCTCTCGACCTCCAGCGCACGTGACAGTGGGGGGACAGAGAGGCATGGAGGGAAGCTGGAATGGATGATTGGATGACGGCTGCCGAGCACGTTCACAGATAACTTTATTAAACCCTGCGGGGGAATTCAGCTGCTTTTGTGAATGCATTAAGGAAATACCGACCAAGAGCCTAAATTAGATGTTGTGTATAGGTCCCATATGAACTCTATATAGAGACGGGAATGTGTGTGTGTGTGTGTGTGTGTGTGTATACGTAATATATTGTATATAGAGTGCATTCAGTTAAGAATTAATATTTCATGTTTGTGTGTTTGTGTGCATGCCCAGAGATGAGAATATTTTTATGTGCTATTATGCTACAGTAAACTCCAAATATAAGCCGTTAATTCCAGGAAAGATGTGTTTTATTTGCATAAAGCAAATACACATAGAAAGCCCCCTAGTAAGCTTTCACCAACAAATTCTTTCCCAGAGCTAAAAGCACATGGTTATTTTCTATATCCTTTTGCTGTTGGGTCAATGACGGATGGTGTTTTTTATTATTAATTTTGAATAATCTACAAATCCCAAATGAGAGCCCAAAGCCAGCCCAAAGCTAAAGACAGCACAGCTGCTGTAGGTTAATTGAATGTTTCATAAATGCTGTCATTGTTCTTTGTGCAGTGTTGTATAAAGTACTGAAAAATGTACTTGAGCAAAAGTAGTACTTTACTGGAAAATGACTTGAGCGAAATTATAAAGTCTTCGTCTAGCATTTTGTTTTGAGTAAAGTATTACATTATTTTTTTATGAGTTGCATATTAAAAGTATACAGAACATTTTGACTTTTATGAATTGTTTTTAAAATTGGGGTGACATCCTGTGTATATGAAATTGTTAAAAATATGATTTTAGAAGGGTAGAAAATCCCCCAACAATCTGTAATAGTCATGTTTGAGGCCAACAATAATAATAAATTAACAAAATAATCAAATGTATTAGATTGAAACTACAATTTTTATTATTCAAAGAGCAGTCTATCTGATGCTACCGTTCCGTCACGCTTGCAGCATTTGCCCAAAACGCCAAGGAGCGGACGACGACTCCTCCGCGCAAAAATGTTTGAATCTTTCTCTTTCACGTCTAACACACAGACACTGGTGCGTTTCAATGGGGATATGGGAGGGCCGAAACACGCAGACAAAAAACCCGAACGGGTCCTTTGTCGTGTGACAGTTACACACAAACACAAAAATGTACCTACGTATGTACATAGTGTGCGTGTACTATTTAAAGATTATATGCCATGGAAATACACCCAACATGAAATATCATTGAATTTTGGTAATTTGTTGAAATACGTTGACACAGTTCCACACGTATACTGTAGGGGACATTAAAGGTTAGTTTTGAATTTTTTTAATTTCACAACAAACCGAATTCTGGGAGGACCTCAAAATGGCTACTCTAGGCAAATACTGTGAAGCAACCACAAAACGCCCAGAGTAGAGTTTTAAATGGTCCACTATTATTTCTCAAGCCAAGACACCCTTTTAAAACATGATTTTTCATGTCAACCCATCTTTAAGTCATTAAGTAAAGCGTTCCATAATTAAATGTAAAGTCCACTAGATGTAATCAGACGACTACACATATAATAAATGTAGTTACAATAATGTTTTACAATATATAAATTAGATTAGAGTTACATTTGCCAGGAACAAGGTATTACGGAAAAACCATACCAACTTGGCCAGAAGACCTCTATATTAGCCAGTAAATTGCCTATGGCTATCGGCTAGTAAGGTTTCCGTTTTACTCAGCGCAGAGTACAGTGATCACACGATACATTAAAGGAAAACCATTACCATTTTATTGAGATGCGCACTATATAAACTAGTTGATTGCTTATGGCAATTGCTTGTGGAGCTGTCGATTCATTCGATAAGTTTTCAAATTGAAACGTATCGTTTCGCCCCCGTTACATATGTCAACATGGTTGTGTGCAGAGTAAACAGTAATGTGAGAGGCGCCCCTCACTGGCTCAACTCTCTCCCCTCTCCCCTTGCTCCCCAAGATTGTTAGGTACGGAAATAGCTTCTTCTCTAAGTAAATATGCCCGCTTAGCACCGCTTTTCTCACTGAGGGCCTAGTATAACCACAGTTACTGCTACAACTGGGGTTGGTCTGGGCTTAACCAGCGACCGCTCTGTATAAATTAGCCTGAAAACTTGTGTTGTGTGTATGCATCATAGATTGTATATAAAAATGGACACCGCATTCGTTTTGATCGTCTGTGCCTGCATCTGGGTTGGTATGGGCCTCAGGCTGGTGGAGCCTAGTCTCAGAAAACCGAGGCCTATGTTTTAACCTATTTAAAGATTGTCCCTAATTGATGTTTTAATGTATATTGCCGGGATAATTATCGGTTAATTGTGTGAGGGTGGTCATAATTTCACAAACACGTCAGATTTGCCATTAATATTTTGAAATCCCATATAGCTCCCATATGATCCCATTCATTCTGACTCTGTCGTTGGCGCCCCTAGCGTACAGTACCACCGGAAGAAGTCGCGTGTGGGGTGTCTCTCGCTCATATACTGTATAGCTCTCTCTATCTCTCCTTGTCCCGGATATATGTGTGCTTTCAACAATGCCAGCGTGCAGTCGGCGCCACAACCCAAGTTCGTTCACAGCAATGGGATGATGTCATGCACGCTGCGTCTACTTTATATACAGTCTATGGTGTGCATGCACAGGCACACCACACATCACACTTGAAGACATTACACATTATTCTCAGGCATGAATTGTATTTCCATTGACAGCTAAAAGAATCATGAAATTTCATCACCTAGAACGGAGAGGGGGTAGGGGGTCACACTTTGTCAGATCCACTTTTTTAAATGACCAGTATGTCCAATGTTTCAGATTAAGTGTTTAATATACGCTTAATTACTGTTAATATTTTTACATAATTTATTGTAAAAACACTTATTTTATTTATTCCCGGCTTGCAGAGCCGAAACAAAGGGTCACATCCTTTATCTTCATATTTCATAACAATCAAATAAACTCAATCATAAATTGTTATGACTTGGGCTCCCAACATGGTGTTGGGGCCCAAGCCATAAAAGCTATGATAAAAACAAAAACCTTAAAGTGCGTGGGAGCAACAAGAGGACCAAGTGCAATTCTAAATATTTAATTAAGAAAAACAAACATACATTTACCTCAGATCCAAGTTCCCGAGATTTGCTAAATCAAAGAAATGAATACAACACAACACAAGGTTTGTCGCTCTAACTAAACTAGGTAAGAATTTTCCCCTCTCTAACTACACTAACCAAAAGTACAGGGGGTGGCAGATCTCCTAACTAAGGTATCTAGACATCAACCATCTACATGCGTGTGTATGTATAGAGGCCTCTGTCTTCCTTGGGAACTTGGATCCTACCTTACCCAACAGCATGAGGAAAAAAACAAGAGAACTAGGGCCTGCTAACCCAGGCTTATATAAACTAGCCCCAGGTGCTCCAATCAGGCCCAGGGGAGGAGCAGGATGAGGGGAGGAGCCTGCAGCCAGATGGGAGGGGTTGGAGGAGTTCTCTGCACACAAAGACACATACATAACGGCCGTAACATAAATGTAGTAGTTTTATATATTTACAGGCTGAAATGCTAAAGTATTTTTTGCTCGATCTTTTGCCACCACAATCTAGCATGAGATTGTGATCTACCTGTGGCCTAGAAAATCAGTTTGATCTCGGGTGTCCTGATAGTTCAGCCCACTGGTGGGAACAAGATCAGCACTTTACTAGAGGATCAATCTAAAGACGTGGATCATTGGAAGAGAGCGTTTTCCCATAGGTGGCAGCCAACCAAAGGAGGTTTCACCGTTTGTTAACTCTCAGTAGGCTGCCCCTAAAGCAGCCACTCACAAAGCCCATTTTCCATGCTTCAAATAACCCTAGATAAAGCATATTAAATAAAGTCAGAGCTATATACATTTTGGCTCCTTTTTTCAAACTAACATATCTATCACCCAAAAACTTCACTTAAAATTTCTAGGCCTGTGTAGTGAAGATGAACATGAGACATACTTTTTATATGAAAAGCACCCTAGTTCAGCCTACATTTTTTTTAAGTTATTTTTTCCGGCCTCAGCGCTGTTTTTCCATCTTTATTGGATAGGATTAGTCGGAAACTGGGTTGAAGAGTTTGGGGGTAGACATTGCAGACAAGTCGACGAGCGTAGGCGAACTCGCGACACTGCAGATGCCGCGGTAGACACAGTGCCACTAACATGAATGGGGTCGCTTTAGGTGCGGTGTCCATAACCACTCGGCCAACGCGGACCCATTTCAGCCTACATTTAAGTGGAGATGATTAAAACATATATAAAGTTTGACGTCGTTTTAATCATTATAAACGATTTTCAGTGTGCGGAAAAATTGTTTGTTTAAATATTTTTTTTTAATTGATGAAAATTAGAGGGTAAACACACGCACAACATGGTACCGCCCGCGTTGCCACGCTGCCCCCATCTACTGAGAGTAAAAAAAACAATGTGTTCTGCCGTCTTTGGGGCAGTCCAAGTGTGTCCAACCAGACAAAGAAAACAGCGTCTTAACTTAGTGGTGGCAGAGACTTCCCGCAAACCTGCAGGAAATATAATTTTAAGATGGACGATGGTCTTATTTTGTCGGTGGGAAGCCACCCTGTCTTATTCGATGAGCTAGCCGGGGGCTAGTGGTACCGCAGAAGAAAAAAACGTGTGCCTCTGGTCACGATAGGCCCACTAAAATGCAGCGAGCCCTCATACACATGTCAAGAGCATTGGACGTGGCTTGTCGCATTGAGTTTAAACACACAGTCAGGAGAGCACCTGCAATGAATATTGTGGGAATGAAACCCATTCAGTTCAGCAAGCTCTGTTGACGTTGAATATACCAAAATACATTTTCTTCTACGGCAAACAGGGTACATATTACAGCAATGAGATGGCAAAAAATAGTGGCTGAAGTCCCTTACAATGACATTTAAATTATTTACAGTTACATTTGCCACGAATGGGGGATTACATGCACTTCTATGATCATTATTTCTTTTAAAAATCAAGGGCATTAAAATTTGTTAGGCGTTACTAAACACAGGTAGACTAGTTGGAATGGACCCAAGAGTAAAAGAGTAGCAAGTGTTGGGATATTCCCACTTTTTTTTACATTTTACAATGCTTGAAAAAATAACAAAACAAAGTTCAATGTTCATTGTAGAGAAGATGTAGATCTAGGGGTGCGCTGGGGTAGAGTGGTTAGAAAGCGCGTGCCTCAGACCACAGGCAGAGCAGCGACACCGTTTTGCATACCGTCCTCGGCTTTTCTTCAATGTCTCCCCTGAGTCTTCATCCCAGTTTCCGATTGAATCCTGTCACTATCTCTCTCAATAAAGAATAAAAAATGGCACCTGAGCCCAAAAAATAACTTAAAAAAAGAAAGAAGAAGATGTAGATCCAGGTATTGCAAACAGAATCTGTACTCATTCAATAACTAAACTATCTCAACCAGCAAGCATAGAGATAGCAAATATCCTCAAACGGATAGACTTTGTGATAAACCCCCTCCTCTCAAAGCCAGCTCGCCGAACAGAGACTTCTTACTTAAGAAGTGGCACAGGCTAATTAGGAGCACTCTCTTGTCCGTCGCCGAGCAGCACACAACAAAAGTAATCTAAAGGTTATTAATGATAAATGATCTAAAGGTTATTAAAGATAAATAGATAGATAGCTAGATAGCTAGATAGATAGATAGATAGATAGATAGATAGATAGATAGATAGATAGATAAATATATGGTCCCCCAAAGGGAAATTCAAAGGATCCCATCGCTCACATAGGCAAGGTTAAAATATATCACATAAAATAGAGAGGGCTGGGCAGAATGAAGGAAAGACAAATATAATAAATATATTATGACTAGGTGGAAAGAGAATTAAAAGCAAAATTAAAATAATTTAAAAGGTGACACTACATATTGCATATTAAAAACATATTAAACATACATATTAAAACAGAATGAATTAATATTCAATTAACGTTGAAGGAATGTTATTCTTTTACTTTGTTAACTTAACTTAATGTTTTAACAGGGTTATGACACTATTTGGATGTTGAATGACTACCTCATAACTGTAAGTGATTCCATCTTCCCAACTCTACATGTAAAATTCTTTGCATGTTTTGTTGATATCTTCCTGCTAACGTCATTCCATGGGGAATCGGCAACAGATGTTGGGTCTTACTGAGGTGCAGTCATCCTGTCAGATTTGACAAGATGACTAGGCCTGACCTCTCTGCCACTTCTCCACTCCCCAAGGAGACCTGTCCATGCGTGCAAAAGCAAATATGCTCCATCGTCCTGTTTCATTGTCCTTTCGTGCCACTTTCTGATCTCCATACCATTAAATAAACAATGTTAGTATCTGTAGTCCAAAGTTAAACTTGTATTTTTCATCTTGGATGCAAATTTCCCAGTGTCATTATGATAATTAGATCTAAGCAACTATTATAATTTTGTCTGTCCCCAGGATAAGTGAAAAGGTTGTGCACGGATCTGGATGAAGTTTTGTACAGTTGTGGGAAATGACACACGGAAGAAACGATTACATTTTGGTGCATTTCTGTAGCCTATAACTAACATAACTTTATCGCCAACTTACCGATAGATCGCTGGGCGCTAACCATGGTCACGTGACCAGACTTGCGGGTCGCATGTGGCCGCTGCGAAATGTAGTTGGCATGTTCGTCGGTGGTCTATGGGTCAATCGAATTCACGCTACTCGAGCACTTGCATTGATAATGGGTTGCCACACATACTGCTAGCACTAAAAGTACTATTTTTTTGTACCACCACGGCGCAGGTTTGCAATCTCTGAGTGCTTCTAGTATAGAATGAAAACAGTATTGGTCCAACCACAGTGCCCTGTGGGACGTCAGCCA
This sequence comes from Bregmaceros cantori, assembly GCA_900302395.1. NCBI lineage: Eukaryota > Metazoa > Chordata > Actinopteri > Gadiformes > Bregmacerotidae > Bregmaceros > Bregmaceros cantori. The sequence goes on along the minus strand of OMKY01250766.1, from coordinate 15,726 downwards.
TCATATGGGGTGATATGAATTAACACCATTTATCATGCCACCTTCTGGTCGCACAGAGAGCTAGATGTACAGTGAAGTGTAACCACTTCACTGAATCCTCAGGAAAAAAAAAGTGTTGTAATTAATAGTGCTGGTTAAAGGCAAGGTTAAAAGCCAGCATTAAAGCATGGATCATGTGAATGCAGCATGTATAAAGTACAGGCAGTGAAGGGTGGTGGGAACTGCATTGTTGTTATTATTATCATTTCATCATCGCAGTCTAAACATTATTTCATCCTTCAATGCATGCGTGTCACAACAATGAATAAACCCGAACCACAAACACAGATACAACTTCAATTAATCAATAAGTCCCATTTGCACAAGCAGAGTAATTGGAAGACATGCGTTTTCTGCCACGGTGAGTGTGTGCACGGGGGGAGTGGAGGGGGCTATTTGTAGAGGGTATGTGTGGAGTCCTGTGGACACACACATAATTGTAGTTCCAGGTGTTATGCTTACGGTTGTTTGTGACTATATGTCTTTGTTGTGTTTATATTTATCATACAATATTCCGGTTAAAATTCCAATGCTGCAATGGCGTAGTAAACAGGAATGCATTATCTTCATACACGTACCAAAGCATATGTGTTTGGTGTACGTGTCTGCATGTGTGTGCGTGTGTGTATGTATGTGTGTGTGTTTGTGTATGTATGCGGACTGAACATAAACTCCATTAAGACAGACCGCAAAAAGCTGAGGCACACCAGAGACCCATTGTGTATGTGACATCTCATTTATATCAGGAAAGGGTTCCGCCACTGTAATGCGCACACATTGTGTGTGCGTGTGTGTGTGTCTGTGTGTGTGTGTGTGTGTGTGTGTGTGGAGAGGGAGAGAGAGAGAGACTAAAACAGGAGAGGTTTATGAGAGGTGGGGAAATGAGATGAGGAGATGAGGACAGAGAGAGAGAGAGGGAGAGAGGGAGAGAGAGAGAAAAATAGGGAGAGAAAGGTAAAGGAGAGAGAAGTGTATGTCAGGATAAAGACATTGAGGATAGAAACAGAGAGAGGGAGAGAGAAAGAGGTGGGGGGGACATGAGTGTGTGTGTGTGTGTGTGGGCGCTGCTAGTGGGAAGAGTGTATCTGTGTGTAAGTGTGTGTGTGTGTCTGTGTGTGTCTGAGAGAGGAAGAGAGAGAGGAAGAGAGAGACTAAAACAAGATAGGTGTATGGAGGGTGGGGAGATGAGATGGGGAGAGAGAAAGATAAATAGGAAGAGAAAGGGAAGGAAGAGGTGTATGTCAGGATAAAGACAGCAGGGATAGAAAAGAGAGAGAAAAGAGAGAAAGAGAGAGACATGAGTGTGTGTGTGTGTGTGTGTGTGTGTGTGTGCAGATATGGGCAGAGTAGCCATAAAAATTACTCAAGTAAAAGTATTGTTGCCTCAGCAAAATATTACTGAAGTAGAAGTAAAAAGTAGCCATCCTAATAGTTACTCAAATAAACGTAAAAAAGTATTCCACAAAAAAGTTACTTAAGTAGCGAAAGTACTGAGTAACTTTCAGTTTAAAAATTTTTTAAAAAAAGATCGCCCGAGAGAGAGAGCCCGAGAGAGAGAGACGGAGACCGAGTGGGAGAGAGAGAGAGCGAGAGACACCAAGAGAGAGAGAGCAAGAGACACCAAGAGAGAGAGAGAGCGAGCAAAAGAGAAAGCGCCCGAGAGAGAGATATGACATCAGCATATGTGCCAACAGTTCCCAACGGGTGTCGCTAAAGGCAGAGTTAATGTACCGAATACTTTTTACTGACATCTCAGTAAAAAGTAGTTTTTTTCACCTCAAATTTACTTGAGTAAAAGTAGGAAGTAACTCGTGAAAAATGTACTCCAAAATTTAAAAAGTACACAAAAATATTGTAAATGTAGTGCGTTACAGCCCATCTGTGGTGTGTGTGTGTGTGTGTGTGTGTGTGTGTGTGTGTGTGTGTGTGTGTGTGTGTGTGTGTGTGTGTGTGTGGTCTGTGTGTGTGTGTGTGACAGTGGGAAGGGTGCATCTGTGTGTGTGTGTGTATGTGTGTGTGTGCGTGCGCGTGTGTGCGTGTGAGTGGGGATTCAGATAGATAGAGACAGGGAGACGGGGGTGATGGTTGGGGGGATGAGATGAGGAGAGAGATAGACATGTATTTAGACATGTGGACAGTATAGACACAGCGGGGGAGTCTGTGTCTGTCTGTATGAAGCAAGGATAGGAAGGGAGACAGAGAGAGAGAGAGAGAGAGACAGAGAGAGAGGGTATATGTCTCTCAACGTGTGTGTCTGTGTGTGTGTGTGTGTGTATGTGTGTGTGAGGTGGCTGTGTGAGATGTCGAGAGGGAGGGGGAGAACAAAAGGGGAAATAGAGAAGAGATGTATGTGTGTGTGTGTGTGTGTTGTGTGCAGTGTGATTACCATTGTCTACGAAATCCATGGAAATGGTGCTCAACATCTTTTAGATCATGGCTGAGAGCTGGTCGATTGAGAAAAGAAGAGAGAGGAAACAAGACACGCCCCTGATAGCCTCCACACGTGCAGGCCAGATCTGTAATCTAGCTCGTCATGCCTTTCCAAGGCCTTTTACCCTGTCAGGGAGCTTGTGATGTGTGCATGTTACTGTGCATCCCATTGTCCGTGGATGGCACGGATAGCTCAAATCAGAGTCAGGTTAAAGGAATAGTTCTGTGATACCACCATGCATGCTAAGTACTGAATGAGTTCAGACATGCAAAATGTCAACATCCACCCGAAAATGCCCAGTGCCATTCATTCCCGGGGTGAAAAAAAAAGCTGCCACGGTCAAAATTTAAGAGCTATTAAAACATGTTGACCATCAACCCGTGTTGTCGTTTTGTAAATTGATCTGTGATTATTGTGATATTTACATTATAAAATGTATGGCATAATCATCATTATTATTGCTGTATTTATTATTATTGATAATTGCACAGATGTGCAATTTGTGGACGATGCATTGGGTCTGGCTTGCCACGCTATCAATGTATGGGTTTAGACCTGTCGTGGTTATTGCTGCTACCGTTACAATTGTTACAAAGGCATTGGGTTCCCCTGCCAAAGCAATGCCTTTGCCTCCGCTAAAGGGGTTTTCTCAATGACAAGTTTCAAATATGTAGGTAATTTAGCTCTCATTCTTCTTCCTTTCTTGTTTTCGTTGGTCCTCGGTTAAATTAGTTCATTGCTATGGACCACTGGGCCGGGGCAGGTGGCTTAGAGTCGGAAGTGAGTGGTATGGAGTTCAACATGGTGCGGAGAGTGGACAGTCAAGTCCAGGACGATGGGCAGGTAGCTAAGTTGTTAGTACTTACTACAAATCAAATAGCGCTATACAAAATATCTTTTGAGTGAACTCAGGATCAGGAATAGTTGAATATGTATGGCTGTTCCGGGGTTGAAGTATAGGATCTTATCTACAAAATGGTCAAAAGTAAAGATTTCTGGAACCCTTACAAAATTCCCAAAAAGATGGACATTTAAGAGTTCATAAAAATACATATCCTTAATCATTGTGATGCCATTGTTGTAACTTGTAAATGTGCAAGCAGGAAACCACATTCCCTGTCACTGCCTCATTTTTCCATTTTTCATGCTGCATGAACAGTTTGACTAAATGTTGAGTTGTATTTGAATATATTCTAATAAATAATGGTATGTAATTTCTTCACTAACACATTGCCAGAGATGGGCAGTAATTTTTGGAGTACAAGTCACTTTTTGCTTTTACTCAAGTAAATTTGACATCTCACTACTATTGAGATGTCAGCAATTCGCTACTCGTTACATTGTGCCACCAATTGGGAACTGTTGGCACATATGTTGGCATCATATCTTTCTCTCTCCCTTTCGGGCATTCTCCCTCTCGGGCATCCTCACTCGCTCTCTCTCTCTCGGCCTCTCTATCTTCCGGAAGGATATGGAAAGTGGTGGGATTTCCGGGAATTGAAAATCAACAAGGAGCGTTCAATTACATTGTGAAAATTTTTTACTGAAAGTTACTCAGTACTTTCACTACTTAAGTAACTTTCTTGATAAGCACGTTTTTTACTTTTACTTGAATACCTATTTGGATGACTACTTTTGACTTTTACTTGAGTAACTATTTGGATGACTACTTTTGACTTTTACTTGAGTAACTATTTGGATGACTACTTTTGACTTTTATTTGAGTAATATTTTGCTGAGGTAACAATACTTTTACTTCAGTCATTTGTATAGCCACTCTGCCCATATCTGCACATTCCTGATTATGATTTTTAAATACTAACATGGAAGTAACTGTAAGGGATTACTTTTACACAAATATCCACAGCAGATTATATGTTTGGAGGGTCAATTCTGAGGACATAGCAGAGCAAATTAATTTCCCATTCATCTCTCCACAAAGTATCGCATTCCAATTTGTGGTAATTGATGCATTGCTGCAATGGTATGAATGCGTTGCTCTTTATCCAGATTTAATTATGCATCACGCTGTGGAAACTTTTAATGCATTCGCATATTAACAAGGCCAAGCAGACTTTCCAGTAAACAAGGCTCTCAGACAGGCTGTGATTGGGACTGTCAGTGTGTTGTCATGGCGTATGTTGGAAGATTGAATCTCTCTTTTGTCGAGCACTGAAGCTGAGAGAGGCTTTATTTGGCGAATCGAGTGGTGTGGTTGAATTGTGACACGGAATCAATGAAAATGAAATTAATAAAAAGGAGAAAGGAAGCCATTCTTGAAGGAGGGTGATGTATCAATTTATTTTTGTATAGTGTGTATATCATGTAATTCTGAAAAGAAACGTCAGCAATACGCGGCGGAATAAAATTCCCTTGGTAGGTACTAGACCAAGGTGTACTGTTATTGTACCACGTTTTCAACTCCCTCTCATCCTGTGATGAGTTCTGTAGTGTTACTTACCGTGTGTGCTAGTGGCGATTCAACTCTCCTCTCCTCTGTGTTCACCATTGATCCAGAACGCTGAGCGGACCTCCTCCTCACTCCACCTCTCCGGGTTCGTCTCCTCGTCCCCGAAGTTGAGTATTGCAATCTACACATCTACGAACTCACCTGCTTCGCCATCGGGGTCGTCCTCGCCACGTCATCACGCCAGAGACTTTGTTAGATAGATTTGTACATATTACTAGTCTGACTCGTCCAGAGTATTTCTTACTTATAAGTAATAAAGAAGTTTGCAACTCCACTCTCTCTTGTACGTCTCTTGGGTCCCTATTAAGTTCTAGTTTTGTACAGGAGGAGTGCAACTGTTCCATTGTGTGTGTGTGTGTGTGTCTTTGTGTGTGTGTGTGTGTAAATCACTTGCGTTGCATAAAAGATGCTTTACAAAAGTTTAGTATTAAGATACTTCCACACGAATGCTCAGCTCATCAGCATCCTGGAAGGCTCAGAAAAGTTTCACATAAAATTGAGGTCAGAGTGGCCATTTGGCTTCAGTTGAGTAAATAATTGAATATTCCGGTGCTGAAAAGATGACGTCAGATTAGTTACTTGTGGTCCATGGTGTGCCACTTGGGGACAATTTAGAAGAGACTCACTCAAATAGAAAACTCCAGTCGACATTAGGGACACTTTACGTCCTCCATAGAGAAGCATTGACAATGGCTGAAAAATAATTCAGGCATTTTTCATTGCATTGTGTTTTATCATTTAAACATGGTAAACACACTTGCACAAGGTTTATGCTAATTGTGCCGTAGCTTTAGTACATTTGTACACACACACACACACACACACAAATCTGTGTGTGTGTGTGTGTGTGTGTATGTGTGTGCCAGCCCTATTATGAACATGCTGTGGCATTCACAGAGACAAAGGTCAGCAATCTGATTGTGTGCTCAAACCCAATACGACTTGGCGTCTCCCAGATTCCAAATAATGTTATAAGTAAACGGTTAGGCGTTTCCTCCAGTGATCTGACGGTGAGGGTGGAATGCGCCCAATCATATACACTTGAAGGAAATTGAACGTGGTAAGTTGTATTGGTTCATTTTAAAATTCCTCCTGGTGCATCCAGAAAAAGCGACAAGCTTCCCGGCTATAGAGTCCGAGAGAGATCAAGAAAGCAAGACAAGGTCCTGTCCTGATTCCGCGTCCGTCGGGGCTGTTGATACACCAGGGCAGGGCTATTTAACTGGGGGCTTTTTGTGTGTGTGTGTGTGTGTGTGTGTGTGTGTGTCAAACATGTTTTATCCATCTGAGACGCTGTTCTTTACCTCACCAGAGGGTTGAGGCTAACGGAGATGCATGTGCAGAGCGGCATCTGCTCCGGACCCTGGACCATGGGGTTCCTGACAATGTGGCTCTCTGAGCAAAGTAGTTGAATAACCCTGCACCAAAGTAACTGTCCGGGCCGACGCGTGTTTCAACCAATGCCCATACGTGTCGGAGAGGGGGTTTGAACACACAGTAAGCGCAGCACAAGGCATGGTTATCAGCACCACGGACAGCAACAAACATGCCACATCGACAGACATATGAATACTAATCCTAAACTAAACCAGACACACTGTAACACTCGGTTTTTATATATAACATATAATTGTATTTACACCCTAGAGGTATATTAAAAGACATTGTAATGTGTTATGATGTGATAATATATTTGATGTGAATGTTATATATGCTTAGTTGTCGTGTCATCACGTGACTGCACGTTAGCCGTGATAAATCATGACCACGTCCTTCTTTTTTAGACTCGAGGACCCAATTAATGGTGTCCAGATATGCTGTGCTTAGGTCCCTGTTCCTCAATGTTAACGTCTATAGTTGAGTCGTATGATGCTACTTTATATTAATGGGGAACGAGTTCGTGACGTCAAGCGAGGAAGCCTGCTGCCATTTCAGGTGGAGCGCGTCGCTACGTTTCCGCCGACTGGCGGAGCTTGTGACACGCGGGAATCGCTGTGTGTGTTGATGTGTGTGTGTGTGTGTGTTGATGTGTGTGTGTGTGTGTGTGTTGATGTGTGTGTGTGTTGATGTGTGTGTGTGTGTTGATGTGTGTGTGTGTGTTGATGTGTGTGTGTGCGGCGGGATTTGCGAGGTGAACTTGAACGGACCATTTCTACCACCTATCTACTTTTTGTTCGTTCATGGTTAAATTGAGGTGTGTATCAACAGTGCACATTTGATGCAAGCGTCAAACTCGGTTGTGTCCACGAATGCTCAGATGTGCGTGTGTGATTGTGCGCATACTTATGCAAGTGCGCGCAGCCGCGCCAGTCGGCATGCGAGTGGGGGAGGCCGCTCCTACTATGTATAATGAGCTCCTCCCAAGGACGCATCGCATTGGTTGCGATGCGTTACAACTCACTCACCAACACACACACACACCAGCGATGAAGACTCGAGTCAAAAGACTCGACTTGCAAGTCACTCGAGTCACCAAAAACGGGACTCGGACTCGCGCCCTAAAGACTCGGACTCGACTCGGGAATCTAGGGCAATGACTCTCGACTCTTGACGAGTCTTTCCCTCTTTTTTGGCTTTAAAATAAATCCATTCTTTTCCACAAAGTGAACATTTAACCTTGTTTGAGTATACTTATTCATAATCATTGCATTGCTATATAAACCTGTATCACATTAGCTAACTTTGAACTAACCATTCTGTGTGCGATATATGCATGTAGTCAAATCTAGTTCTGCATTCAATTCCAAGCTTTTAGAGCTACATCTTTAAAAATGACTCGAGACTCGCCTCGGACTCGACCCCTAAAGACTCGGACTCAACTCGGCCTCAACCCCTAAAGACTCAGACTCGACTCGGACTCGTGAGTTCCAGACTCGTGTTCATCTCTGACACACACACATATTCCCACATATAGACCGCTGTTTTAATTACAACTAAAACAACAGCATGTCAGGCATGGTGTTACTCTGGCAAAATCAGCTGACATTGTAAATAGTTTAAATGAAGCTCATCTGGGTTTCGGGTTTTCAAACATCATACCCGACGGTTTATTAATTCTCGACTCATGTCCCAGGGACTGCCATGAGTCACACTAAGGAAAGACCACTGTGGTGGTTTGTATTGGTGGTAATCTGGTGCATGGAGGGACTGGGATTGCCTTCAGTCCAAGCCCCTTTAAGTCTTACCAGGGCCATACAGGCCATGGATTTTCACTCCAGAATCCATTCATGTGCACAATACGAAAGAGTGTTATATGGTGGCCGCTCTTCTATTCGGTCACTATCCGTAGCTCTAAACACAATCTGGAAGAGTGACATATGGCCTAATTCGACTGGCTCAATGTAGCTCTAGTGTACTATAAAAGATACAAACCTTCATCAACTGCTATCTGCGGCGCATTTTTGGAATTAGGTTGCCAGACAAAATCTGAAATGAGGAACTGTGACAGAGAGGAAGACAGAAGCTGGAAGATGGATAGGACACACCCTGAGGAAACCGACAGCTACTACTAGAGGCCAGGCCCCGACTTGGAACCCCCAGTGGAAGAGAAGTAGAGGACGGCCCAAAAACAGCTGGAGACGCTGGACACTGGGGCAGAACTCAAGCACATTGGAATCAGCTGGGGGAAGGCTGAAAGGACAGCCCAAAAACTGTGTTAAATGGAGAGTCGTTGGTGGCCTATGCTCCACTGGAAGTGATGGGCCTAAAGTACTGTACTGTGCTTTGCCTTATAACCAGGGCTTGAAAACCAAATTATTTCTTAAAAGTTCCGTTCCGAACGGTTCAGGCACGCCTATGTTTAACGTTTTCGTTCTCGGAACCGTTCCGCCACCAAAATATGGTTCCTGAACCGGTTCGGAACGCAAACATTTTGTCCGTTCTTAAAGTTCCTTATATTGTGCAAT
>OMKY01250765.1:0-10060 GCA_900302395.1 Bregmaceros cantori | reverse complement strand
TTTTTGAAAGGAATGTTTTTTGTTAATTTGTCATTGTTATTGTTTGAATAAATGTCAACCTAGCCTAATTTAGCTTATATCTCAGGACTAAATGAAAACCACTTATTAACTTAATATTTGGGATTGTAGTCGGTACACCAGCGCCCCCTACAGACTCATATTATACATCTTATCCTACCCTGTCAATGCGGAAAAAAAAGAAACTTTGCCATCCCTGCCAAAGTCCAACAAAGATGCTTATTCTTTGTATGTCTTAATCAGCATGTACGTTTTTTGTACACATGCGTTCCAAGCAGGGCTTTGAACCAATATTTTTTCTTAAACGTTTCGTTCCGAACAGAAACAGAATTATAACGTTTCTGGTTATGTGTTCCACCAATAAATTAACGTTCTTGAACCGGTTAGAACAATAAAATATTGTTCCCAGAACAGTTAATTTCGTTCCTGTCAGATGTTTAATGCTACGTAATATATGTTGCGGCGAACCCACAGCGACTCGTTACAGAGGCCCGCTGGTAGCGCTCTACAGCCGAGGTCTCGTTGCGTGTCGGGGCGAACCCACAACGACACGCTGCAGAGAATCCCGCAACGATTCGTACTTCACTGCTGCATCGTAGATTTTATAAATACTCTTGTTTTATTTTTGAAGTTATGCACTCCTTTGAGGAACGAAATAAAACCGTTATTAACCGGTTACCATTATTTTTAAATAACTGTTCCTGTTCTGGAACATAAAAAATAATAATGTTTCCGGTTTCGTTTCTGTTCCCTGGAAAATACTAAAAGTTCCCGGTTTTCGTTTTCGTTGCTTGAACCGGTTCAAAGCCCTGGTTCCAAGTATTCCAGTATACCAATTTCATTATTGTGCAGGTGAGATAAACAACCTCCCACTTTGAAGCGAACCCTCTGATGCCAACAGATGCCAATCAGACCTTCGTTCTGTGTGATGCGGTTGGGCGGCATGGGTCCGCGCACGTACATCATGCCACAGCGGTTGGGCATGCAGTCCTCGTTGGGGTAGTCGCACGTGTTGTAGTAGTCGATTGAGTGGACGATACGCAGGTACAACAGCAACACGTCCAGAACCTTAGGAGAATAGAAACAATCATTCATTAAATGCAGAGATGGCAAGTAACGAAGTACAAATACTTAAGTACTGTACTTAAGTAAAATGTTCAAGTATCTGTACTTTTAGAAGTACTTTTTTCTGTGATTTTGTAGTGAGTACATTTTTAACAAAAATATCTGTACTTCTACTCCTTTTACCAAAACAGGCTCATTACTTTTTTTTGCATTGACGGGGTAGGATAACGTCTATAATATTAGCCAGTAGGGGGCGCTGATGTACCGAGTACAGTCCCAGTTAATAAATGGATTTCATTTAGTCCCGAGATATAAGATACATTAGGCTAGTTGTTATTTTATTCGAGCAATAACATTGACAAACTAACATTGAAAAAATGCATTTTACATACAATTTTATTTGTAGTACTTTGTACTTTATACTTTCAAAAATCCTTTTGAGTACATTTCTGAGCCTGTACTTTTTACTTTACTTTAGTAGCTATTTGGATCGGTACTTTGTACTCTTACTCAAGTTGTTTTTTTACAAATGTATTTTACTCTTACTCAAGTAGGAAATCCAGGTACTTTTGCCATCTCTGATAAAATGTGAACACAAACAAGCAAATTAAAATAACTAAAGGATGCGACATGCTAGGATATGTGATTTTTGTCATTGAGATTTGTGTCCTCATCGCAAAGTATGGTACATCATAATTGCAGGTGCAACAGAGACTTCCCTGTGGACCTTCAGAGCTGCATCTATCGCAGCGTCGCAGTGCCGCGATTTCTCCTCCCTCTCGTCAGACAGTGTCTACAAAAGGTCACGACTCAACCCAACGACCTCGAACGGCATAAGCACAATTTTTCATCATTTTTATGGATTGGATGAGGAGGAAACTAGATGTTGAATAGATCAGGGTAGGCATTCTCGCACACGGGGAATGGAACCCGCAAGCCTATAGACACTATGGTTCGGGGGAACCAATGATGCTTTAACCACTCCACCACGCACTGCCCTGGATGACCCATGTTGGTATACCATCCGCTACAAGTAGGGCAGCCATGACCAAGTTGCAAATAATTTGGAGCAAGAAAAGCCTCTCCATCATTTGCAAGATCAGACTCATGCACTCGTTGATCTTTCTGTATTGCATATTTCTGTATGCTTGCAAAACATGGACCTTAACAGACAGTGAAATGCATCAAAGCACTGAATATCAGCAGAGATGGGCAGTAACGCATTACATTTACTCAGTTACAATTTTTGTGTGTACTTTTTTACTTTTGGAGTACATTACAGTTACTTTCTACTTTTACTCAAGTAAATTTGAGGTGAAAAAAAGTACTTTTTACTGAGATGTCAGAGTAGTTGGCACATATGTTGATGTCATATCTCTCTCTCGGGCGCTTTCTCTCTCGCTCGCTCTCTCTCTCTTGTGTCTCTCGCTCTCTCTCTCTCCCACTCGGTTTCTGTCTCTCTCTCGGACTCTCTCGGGCGATCATTTTTTTTAAATTCATTTTTTAAACTGAAAGTTACTCAGTACTTTCGCTACTTAAGTAACTTTTTTTGTAGAATACTTTTTTACTGTTACTTGAGTAACTATTTGGATGACTACTTTTTACTTCTACTTGAGTAATATTTTACTGAGGTAACAATACTTTTACTTGAGTAATTTTTATGGCTACTCTTCCCATATGTGGATATCAGATGCTCTCGAAAAATTCTCAGAATCTCCTATTAGGACCCAGAGATGGCAAAACTACCGGGATTTCTTACTTGAGTAAGAGTAAAATACAAAAAAAAGACAACTTGAGTAAGACTACAAAGTACTGATCCAAATAGCTACTCAAGTAAAGTAAAAAGTACAGGCTCAGAAATGTACTCAAAACGTATTTTTGAAAGTATAAAGTACAAAGTACTACAAATAAAATTGTATGTAAAATGCATTTTTTTCAATGTTAGTTTGTCAATGTTATTGCTCGAATAAATTAACAACTAGCCTAATTTATCTTATATCTCGGGACTAAATGAAATCCACTTATTAACTGGGACAGTACTCAGTACATCAGCGCCCCCTACTGGCTACTATTATAGACGTTATCCTACCCCATCAATGCAAAAAAAAAAAATAACGAGCCTGTTTTGGTAAAAGTAAGGAGTAGAAGTACAGATATTTTTGTTAAAAATGTACTCACTACAAGTAAAAAGTCATCACAGAAAAAAGGACTTCTAAAAGTACAGATACTTTAAAATGTTACTTAAGTACAGGCTCGTTACTTTTTTTTTTGCTTTGACGGGGCAGGATAACGTTTATAATATCAGTCAGTAGGGGGCGCTGATGTACCGAGTACAGTCCTAGTTAATAAGTGGATTTCATTTATTCCCAAGATATAAGATAAATTAGGCTAGTTATTAATTTATTCAAGCAATAACATGGACAAACTAACATTGAAAAAATGCATTTTACCTACCATTTTATTTGTAGTACTTTGTACTTTATACTTTCAAAAACACTTTTTGAGTACATTTCTTTTTACTTTACTTGAGTAGCTATTTGGATCAGTACTTTGTCGTCTTACTCAAGTTGTTTTTTTTACAAATGTATTTTACTCTTACTCAAGTAAGAAATCCCGGTACTTTTGCCATCTCTGCCTAACGGGCAACAGTCTAAAAGGACTATAAGTAAGTAAGTGGGAGTCTGGGAGATCAATTTAAATGTACCTTGGCAAGCTTGTCGTCCCGTTCCACGGGCATGGCGGTGGCACTGCCCTCCTTGGGAGCCAGGTCACCTTCTCCACTTGCTGCCCCGCCCAGAAGCTCCTCCTCCTCGGCGCTAACCTCCTCGATGAGGTAGTCGGTGATGTTCTTCATGATGGGGTTCTGGACGGGCACCTTGGGACGAGATCGGTCGATGCTCAATTACCAAAAAAAAAGAAAAAAACGTATCTTATTTCTGCAAATATCGCTGTTTGATAACTAAATAACCACAGATCAGCAGTGTTCCAAATTCATTCAATTCTATTACTAACTGAACAATTACATCATCATTTTTTTCTTTTAGCATTTTTATTCCACCTGAAATTTGCAATAAATTATTCAGTAAAATTACTCATTTTCTCTTGTATATTCAGAAGTGCTCCAAATTTGTGCAAAAACTGGTTTTATCCAATTACTCTTTGGATAAAAGTATTTCTGTGCCAATCATTTATTGTTCATGCCAATCAATATATTAATCAAAATATTGTGTTTTTAAAATGTTAATTTCGAAAATGGTGACATCATTTGAAGTCGGTGCCACTAGATGTTTCTGCAGGACTTGAAGGTAGTTTATTTAACCCATCCCTGAGAAGGGGTAGGCAACCACAGTGCAGCGCCCAGGGGCCAACTCCAGATTCTGAGCCAGCGCCTTGGCCATAGGCACTGACTGGAGGAGGTTATCTAGATTCTAGAGCATGTTTTTGTGAGAGCATGTTAGTTCCAAACAAAATGGACCTGGGTGGGAGTAGGATTCGAACCCAGGATCTTCTTGATGTGAGGCAGTGCTAACCACTGCACCACCATGCTGCTCTTGGTTGCTTGGTCTACTAAAGGTGTGCAGACTCCATTTAAAACCAGGGCTTTGAACCGGTTCAAGGAACGAAAACGAAAACCGGGAACTTTTTGTATTTTCCAGGGAACAGAAACGAAACCGGAAACGTTATCATTTTTTATGTTCTGGAATAGGAACAGTTATTTAAAAATAATGTTAACCGGTTAATACCGGTTTTATTTTGTTCCTCAAAGGAGTGCACTTTGGGATAACTTCAAAAATAAAACAAGATTAATTATAAAATCTACGATAAAGCAGTGAAGTATGAAGCGAGTGTCACAGGACTTTCTGCAGCGTGTTGTTGTGGGTTCGCACCGACACACAACGAGACGTTGGCTGTAGCGCTACTAGCCGGTCGCTGTAGTGAGTTGTTGTGGGTTCGCCCCAACATATATTATATAGCAACAGCTGACAGGAATGAAATTAACCGTTCCGAGAACAACAATTTTTTGTTCTAACCGGTTCAGGAACGTCAATTTGTAGGTGGAACCCATAACCGGAAACGTTATAATTCTGTTTCTGTTCGTAACGAAAAATATCGGTTCAAAGCCCTGTTTCAAACACTGACCAAGTTAACCGTTGCCTGTCCTCACCTCGCCGGCCTGGCCCTCTTCGTCGAGCTTGTTGCTCCACAGCGCCCCCCTCTCGTCCAAGTGGTGGATGAGTTTGGCGGCCATCTTGATGTCGTGCCTCAGCACCTGTTTGTGCTGTGTGATGCCGTTGATGTTGCGTACGCGCCGCAACGAGTTGAGATCAGAGTTGACGCTGGCTGCCAGGTCGCAGTCCCGTAGCTGAAGAGTAAAATTGCATTGCCGTTAACCCGAATGCAATGTCAACGTTGTGAATGTTACAATGTAGTTCAATCCTTCCTAGTTTTGTGTCCAGATCAAGGGTTCCCAACCTTTTTCATCCCAAGGACCCCCTTTCCGAGGGCAAAGCAACTCGACCCCTAAAAAATAAATAAATAAATAAATAATATCAGTGGCGAACCGTGAACTTTACAGCTGGGCCTTCACCTCAGCCCTCACTGCCAAAAAAAGGAATGATTGCGGGGAAAAACTGTGCAATGAGTTGAAAGTGAACAGCAGTCATTTAAGAATGACTAGGGTAATAACAAATAGACCATGACAACAATAACATTCTGTGCCCCAAAAAAAGAACATCAACAGTAAATATGCAGTTTGCATGTAAAAAAATAAATATCACCAATGAAGTGTTTCTAACGGGAATCGAACCACAAACCTTTAGCTTCGCAGGCGGGGATAATACCACTGAGCCACTCAGGCTGCTGAACTGAACAACAGCCAGAGCCGTTTCTATTGTCATGCATAATCGCGGAAAGACACATCATTTTCATCCTATGTTTAAAACTATCTACACACAGGCTTGTTTCATTAGGAAAACAATGCGGGAAATATAAAGAGAAGACAATGTTATGATAAACATTGGACATTCGCAATGTGCACTTGTCCATTGCATCCGTTTAAAACTGCCATATTAAAGTATCAGTATTAAATTATTAGACATGTACTTTGACTCAACGGTGGTCCATTGTGTTCAAAGACCCGCTAATGTCCTATGTCAGGGAGACTATTTCCGGTTGTGCATCCATCCAACTTTCACTGTCAGTCATCAAGCCTCATGCATCTGGGGCTCCATCTTGTGGACAGACGAGGAAGCAAATGTAATGGCGTTAATACAGTGACACGGAAGTTTGAAAGTCCACCAAATATTTTTTTTGTAAAACTATATCTAAACTTAATATTGCACAATTTAAGGAACATTAAGAACGAACACAAATTTTGCGTTCCGAACCGGTTCAGGACCGATATTTTGGTGGGGGAACGGTTCCGAGAACGAAAACGTTAAACATAGGTGTGCCTGAACCGTTCAGAACGGAACTTAAAAAAATAAAATAATTTTGTTTTCAAGCCATGTCATTAACATAATTGTTGTTGAATCGTTTGCCGACGTGAACCAAAATAGTCTACATTTGAACACAAATGTTTCATTTCTGTGTCACTGTGAATATTTTGCAGATTTTTAAAAAGGAAAAATATCTAACCGATTAATCAACCAATCGTTTGAGTAATCGGCAACTGATCGACGATGAGAATAATTGTTTGTTTCAGAGGAAATGGTCATACCCTGATGTTCGGGAAGTGCCAGCACAGCTCTTTGATGTTGACGTTGCGCTCAAACGTCACCCAGCAGCGCCGTGCAAACCTGGAAGAGACATTCGTTGAATTTCGAGTTAAGCAGCATTAGGCAAATTATGGCACAGATGGATCAATACCAGAGATGGCAAGTAACAAAGTACAAATACTCAAGTACTGTACTTAAGTAAAATGTTCAAGTATCTGTACTTTTAGAAGTACTTTTTTCTGCGATTACTTTTTACTTGTAGTGAGTACATTTTTAACAAAAATATCTGTACTTCTACTCCTTACTTTTACCAAAACAGGCTCGTTACTTTTTTTTTGCATTGACGGGGTAGGATAACGTCTATAATATTAGTCAGTAGGGGGCGCTGATGTACCGAGTACAGTTCCAGTTAATAAGTGGATTTCATTTAGTCCCGAGATATAAGATAAATTAGTCTAGTTGTTAATTTATTGACAAAGTTGTTAATTTATTGACAAACATTGACAAGCTAACATTGAAAAAATGCATTTTACATACAATTTTATTTGTAGTACTTTGTACTTTATACTTTCAAAAATACTTTTGAGTACATTTTAGAGCATGTACTTTTACTTTCAAAAATACTTTTTGAGTACATTTCTGAGCCTGTACTTTTTACTTTACCTGAGTAGCTATTTGGATCAGTACTTTGTAGTCTTACTCGAGTTGTTTTTTTACAAATGTATTTTACTCTTACTCAAGTAAGAAATCCCGGTACTTTTGCCATCTCTGCCCACATGTAAATAACCAGTGTAATCCCTAGATGCCTTGTCTTAACCCCTTCAGCGCAGGAGAACACGCGTGACTTGGCTCCGCTCGCTTCATAACAAAGAGTGGAAATCGATGAAGGCGAACCGTGACCTAGCCTTCAATCTGCCTCGGGCTAGGCCACTCGGAGATTTACAGCGGTGAGACGCGGCGATGCCGGGGGGGCCGCAAGGCCGTACTCGCGGCCCCCGAGCGAAGCGGCTCCTCTCGCTTCGTCCCTGACTCTGCGTCACACGTGACATTTCCACAGTGGTGCGGTTGACGTCTTACAACCAGGGCTGTGCATGCGGGATGTCTCTGGCTGTGTTTCTCACGTTCTCTCTCACTCTCTATCTGTTGTTCTCTCTTGCTTTCTCTCTTGCTTTCTCCATCTCTCTTTTCCCATCTCTTTACCTCTCTCTCTCTCACACACGTTCTCTCTCTCTGTCTCTGTCTCTCTCTCTCTCTCTCTCTCTCTCCTTTCCTATCTCTGGCTGTGTCCGAAATCGCTCCCTAACCCCTATATAGTGCACTATATGGGGTGCACGACATTTTGTAGGGGTGTCCGAATTCTCCATGTACCCTAGATAGTGCACTGAAAGTATCCCACAATGCACTGCAAAAAGTAGTGAGCATCGGGTGTACCCTAGACGGAGCAATATAACCCATAATGCATTGCGAGCCGTTTAAAAAATGACCTAAACTTTAAAAAAATGTCGCGGAGGGAGTAAATAGTTATAAATGTAAGTACTTCTGACTTTTACTGATGATTGTTGAATTTTATAATTATATCTTTTATAATTATATTTCTAATAATTTCGACGGCGCCGACTCTAGTGTCCGAAATCTCGGCAGTTGCTGTTGAGCGCACTATAAGTGAGTGCACTATATGGGGGATAGGGAGTAGGGGATAGGGAGCGATTTCGGACACAGCCTCTGTCTCTCCGCCTCTTGCATTGTGTGTGTGTGTGGGCTCCCCGGCCCGTCTCTATCTCCATTTCTCACTTTCTCTCTCACTCTTTTTTGCCATTCTTTCTCCCATTGCCCACTCTCTCTATCGAACTCCTCTCTCTTTTTCTATATCTCTTCCATTCTTTCTCTCCCCCTTCTCTCCCCCCTCTTCTCCCCCCCCCACTCTCTCTCCCTCTCTCTCTCTGTTTTTTCTCTCCACCCCTCTCTCTGTCTCTCCCTCTTGTGCTGTGCAAATGGTCAACCCTGTGCACCTATATTTCTATTTCCTTGTCTATCCATCTTTTTATCACTTCGCTTTCACTATCTCTTTGTCAGTCTCTGTCTCTCCTTTTCTCTGTCTCCCCCTCTCTCTCGCTTCTATTTTTCCAAGCCACGAGCGCGGCCCTGAGCAAAACTAATGAGTGCAAGCCACATTTGGACTGGGATTCTTGGCAGTCAGCAGAGATGGCAAAAGTACCCAAATATCTTACTTGAGTAAAATAAATTTGTGAAAAAAACAACTCGAGTAAGACTACAAAGTACTGATCCAAATATCTACTCTAGTTTTACGATGTTTGAATGTTTGAATAAATTGTTAAAAACCTAGCCTAACTTCATTCACTAAAGGTTCATAAATCCCA
The DNA here is from genome assembly GCA_900302395.1 of Bregmaceros cantori. Classification (NCBI taxonomy): domain Eukaryota; kingdom Metazoa; phylum Chordata; class Actinopteri; order Gadiformes; family Bregmacerotidae; genus Bregmaceros; species Bregmaceros cantori. The sequence goes on along the minus strand of OMKY01250765.1, from coordinate 882 downwards.
CTGCCAAACATTGAAATTAATATCTGTTGGCATTATCGCCCCCTACTGGCTCATTCACACTATACATATCCCTACGACCTACCATCCGTGCGCAAAAAGAAAGAGTAGAAGTACAGATATTTCTGTTAAAAATCTACTCTGTACAAGTAAAAAGTCATCAGAGAAAAAAGTACTTCTGAAAGTACAGATACAGGAAAAAACTACTTAAATACACTACTTGAGTATTTGTACTTCGTTACTTGCCATCTCTGGCAGTCAGTAAACACGTCTAGTAGACCTGCAGTCTTTGTGGCCTTACAGTCTACCCGGCCTCTCTTTAGAGCCCTGCACAAAAATTGAAAGCTCATTGCGGGGGCGGGCGGGACTCAGCGAGAGGAGTGCGGGTGCGGGCGGGAGCGGAATTGAGCCGCAGTCCCGCAAGCAAAAAACATTTTAGCTTGCGAGTCTCCGCCGGCATGCGGCTTCTCTTCGACCTATTTGGATCGGATACTTATAGCGTTTGTATCCGATTCCGATCTAACGCCTACCATCCCTGGTTGCGTCGCTTGTTTACATTTTAAATAAAGTTGCGGGAAAAAAAAATCTGATTCCGTTCTGCTCTTCCGTGTTCGGCTCTGCTCTCCTGATCATGACTCAGGAGACTCAGCAAGAGCTCATCTAGTGGAAAAATATACCATACTTCAGAAGTAAATGCTGGTCTAGAGTGGTGTATTAACGGAAGTTCCGACGTTCGCCTATTGCCCAAAGCCGAGTTGCTCTGTCCATCCCATCTTTCACAGCCACTCCCTGTCTCGGTCCCATTTTCTGTCTCTATTTTTCACTTATTCTTCCTCTGTCTAGCACTGTCTTTCTGTCTCTTCTTCGGTCTCTCTCTCTCCCTCT
>OMKY01250761.1:0-12212 GCA_900302395.1 Bregmaceros cantori | reverse complement strand
CCCCCAGACGTGCCTATGCCAGATGCTCCCCCGGAATTGAAGAACATTTTAGAGAAAGTAGTTTTTACTTTCAAAATTACTTTTTGAGTACATTTCTCAGCCTGTAGTTCTTACTCTACTCGAGTAGATATTTGTATCATCTGAGGAGCCTGTCGCAGCTTCATGCGTTATTCATGAAGACAAATGAATTAATAACTCCTGATTAAAAAGGCTGATTGTTCCCAAACTCAGTAGGCAGGTCAGGGGGTTCTGTGTGTATATGCCTACGAAATTTCAAGTGGTTCTGATTAGCCCTTCTGGTGCCTTCCGGTGCCTGTCGCACCCCTGTGAAGGTACCTTAAAGCCACTTCTCCACGGAGAACTCTAATAAACAAAATGTTTCGCTTACAAGGGGAGGCGGCACTATGTACGGGTCTCCACGGGAGGGTCTGGACCTTGCCGCGGATGAAATGAGGGCTTGACGTGCGTGGGATTCCCCCAACCGGGGAATCCCCACTGTGAGGCGCTTTGCGCTGACCAATCAGCGTGCCGCACATTTGCATCGCCCAATCAATTCGAAGCAGTGGCTGACCAATCAGTGGCCCTACAAACCGCGGGCCGCGAGTGACGGGAACAAGACGCCTAGGACTACCTCTCGAAGAGGCCCGAAAAATTCTACCGGTTCTATGGTGCCGGCGTCGTGGAGACACAATTTAAGCAGTCCAAGCCGAACAGTCCAGTTCCCTATGGGTGCAGTGGAACCAGGGCTTAGGTGTTTGTTAGTTTTCTTATTATGTCATCTTCTCCGAATGGATTCCTGTGGCAGCCCAGATACATAGGAAAATGCTGAAAATTGACACACACACATTCTAGTCAGTCTTAGCATTGCCCTCAGCCATTTCCAGGTTGCCAGCCCCAACTCTATAGCGCCAATGGGGGGCCAAAGTTGCAGATAGTTGGGCCAAAGTTGCAGATAGTTGCAGATACATTTCTGCCTGTAACTTTTGAACTGTGTGTTTTTCAAAAACCTGGTATTTCTGAATGGTGGTCCCCAGCTGATGACCCGTTTAGGCCGACAGAGGTGTTCGGTGAGGTATCACAGCCCACCTGTTCAAAGGGCACTGGAGGAGGTGCGTCAGGCAGCAATGCCCAGCAGGAATCCCATCACCTGTATCTCGATATGCTGGACTCCTTAGATTGAGCTGATTCCAACACTATATGACTTTTTTCCGCAATTTTGAATTTGGTGAAATAACTTAAAACACTACTCCTATCTCAAATTTTGAGCAGTCACTCAGAAAATTGGTATATAAGATCTCTGGGTTGAGCCTCACTCAGATTTTTGATATCTTCAATCATTTGGCCGGGAGAGTCAATCAAACTTGCCATAAACCTCGCTAAACAGGATGTCAGGTCATATCTTATCAATTGTTTGTCAGAATATTTTGCAAATGTACATACCCCTCCATGCCTATTCATTGATATGTCACAGCAAATTGCAGGACCCCAGCTCAAACGCTCTAGCGGCCACCAGCAGGTCAAAGTTTTATTTACACAGACATCGCAAAGAAGTCGACAAGGGAACATGCCTACCACAGTGACATCACATTGCAGGCAGGGCCAGACCACACAACGCAAAGAGCTTCTATCTTGGCAGCGGATTCGTACGGAACTTTGCACACGCCATCAGCATCTCCCGCGGGGACTGCGCATCAAAGCGGCTTGGTGCTGTTATCACTGCTTGTAGTTATATATATATAATTATTATTATATTATTATTATTATTATTATTATTATTATTATTATTATTATTATTATTATTATTATTATTATTATTATTATTATTATTAATATTATTATTAATATTATTATGAATATACTTTTTGGACCCCCATCATACGATTGTGTTAGTATTTGATTTCTTTTTAAAGTAATCTTAAATGATACAGCGAATAATTTAATGTGTCTGTTGTATTTATTGTTTTTGTATTGTATTTATCTGTTGTATTTATTTCAGAATTGATTCCGATTATATTATGAGTTTAACACCTGCAGTGTTAATTATTTGGTACACACGATTTTCAAGATTGATCAAAACGAAAAAGTAGCCCCGCCCAACTCTGCTGTTACTTTTAAATAACCTTAGTAAACCAGCAAAAAATGCGATGCTAACATCTGGCCACTAGAGGGAGATAATGTGCAGCTGATGAACAGGCAGGGTTAGCGTTAGAATGGATACCGCTGACGCATGATGTAGTGAGCGACATTCACAAATCGATGCGTCCCTTTAAAACCATAGACCCTAACCCTTCCCCTCAACCTAAGCCTAACCCCTGAATTTAATCGTAATCCTCTAAAAACTACATATAACCTAATCATAACCCATGACCTTAACCCCGACATCCTATCCCTAAATCTAAGTTAACCCTAACAAAAGAATCGGTTTATTTTTTAGGAGTCGCACACCACATCACAGGACCTTCAAACGTCAGAGCTATCCGAGCAGTCAGTGATGGCTCCTGATTCGAGGTTTGAGTTGGTTTCAATAGTCTATGGTTGGTTTGCAATATGAATTCTGCTGTCCTTTTTACATGACCATAATTCATTCATTTCTAAATGATATGTTTATTTATTTGTGCGGTGATACTATTCATTTAGTCCAGATACTCCCAAGGCCTGCGCATTTAGTTTCAATCCCTACTATGCAAATGATGCAAGAATTTAACTGCGTGTCTTTTAAAAATTATTATTATTATTATTATTGCTTTACATTTTTTGAGGAATTATATTTTAATATTATTGATAACATTATAATAATAGCTTTCATTTTGTATTTTTTTTTAATTCACGGCCGTTAACACGCGCCACTGCTACCTCGCGCGACAGGTTTTCAAACCTCCACGGCTCCATTGATCAGCCGCCAGCCAATCAGAGCGCGTGGTGCGTTTGAACGGCGAGCGCGAGCGCCACGCCGATTGGCCCCTGGGACGTGTCACGTGGGTTTCGGGCCCCCTCCAAACAGACGTTACGTTGTCATGGCTACCGTGAAAGACGCTTTGTGATCGGTGAGAAGGGGGCGCCCTTTGAGCGCCCGCGCTCACACGTAGAGTATATATGTGTAAAGAGTCGACATCTTATGGAAAGTCTGTAGTGAGAGTGGCTTCCGGGGTGAAAAGGGTAAAAGATGACTGGGACACGGCTTGAAATGCATAGAGATTTATTGGTGGTATGGACTTAATTAACACACAAATAAACGTTATACTGTTGTTTATACCAACCATGCAATCTTCTGTAGTGAAGTTGTGAAATGAATTAATGTAATTAATTTTAGCAGTACACTGGGCGATCACAGTATGAGTAGTTGTAGCCTGGTGTAGTAAAATGAACAGAAATACATTGTTTGTTTTTCCTTCGGAAATCGGTAAAAGAAGGCAGTGCCGGTCACACAGAAATTGTCGCAATTAATTGCAGAACATTGAGTTATTTAAAACATGTTTCTGAATACTTTCTCCGTGCCATTGTTCTTTCTTGTAAGTTGTAACGGTGGGACCACAATGGTAACATGTTCACCCCAGTTGCTCAACAGCGACACCCATGGCCGACCCCATAATGCAGGCAGATGTCGACTCTTTATCTATATACTCTTTGACACACACACACGCACACACACCCACCGGTGCGTGCGCACACACAGTCACGCACGCACTTGCACACCCACACATGAGCGCGCATCCTCCTCCTCACACAAACACGAGGAGAAGACGGAGAGAAACTTTTAAATCTGTGCAAGTCCACCGGACGTTAAGCTGATCGGCGGACAGGTGGGCCGATCACTCTACTCTCAACTTACGCTTAGATCTGTAATGTTTGGGTAGTCATGTTAACATGTGTGTGTTTGTTTGTTTAATAAGTGTGTGTTTGTGATTCTGATTAACGTGCGCGACTTTTGACGTTTTACCTCTGGACGCGTCTGTCTGGGACGTCTGCACTGTGATGCTAAACTTTTAAGAAATCGCCGTCATTTCCCCCCAAAGGAAAGATCTACCACGGCCATTGGACGCGCTGTTAGTTTGCCTGCCGTATGTTGTTGTCAGGGGTGCAACGATTAGTCGTTTAATCGGCGACTAGTCGGTTATACAATTAATCGGCAGCGATTCCCCGCACTTTCTTACTTTACTATTTACAGTCTTACTTAGTCGTTTGCCAAGTCAACTATTAAAATAAGTTAAAAAATTAGTTTGAGCACTAGTCGTTAAGTCTATTAAACCTGTTTGAAGCTTTGCAAATTCGTGACATTTTATATTATGGATTTTTACACGTAGATTAGATTTTATATTTGGATTATATGTCAAATGTTTTCTTTTAACACACTGTTTATGTAAAGCTGGCCCAATTCAGGATATGACCTATATAGCTGTTAACTGTCCAAAATAGGTTGATCTTACTGTCCGGTGTGAATTTGATTTCCACAAGCAAAAATTGTAAAATGTGAGCCGCCGAAATTAAATAACCGTTTATATATAGTGAGATTTTGAGCTGGAATGAAAACAAACGCTGAAGTAATATTTAGTGCTAATGTAATTATGAAATTGGTCTGTATTCATGAACCAATTTCAGACATTTTTATCAAATACTTCAACTTGTATCATCACAAACCATAGGGCCCTCCCCCCTGTATTGGCAAGAAAATTCACCCATGCAATTGTCATTATATTGGATTTTTTTTTTTCAAACATATTTTTATTGCATGCTTAGAAGATGTTGGCAGTTTACAAGCAAATCAATCATCAGTTTTCCAATTTTTAGACCATAAACAAAAAAACAAAGAAAAAAACAAAACGACAACAAGACAATAGAGCAGCAATAATCATGGCCGCAGTGGTAATGTCAACTTGTATGGCATTCATCAATTATTACATAACTTGTGTAAGTTTGTTGGTGGCTTATGTTGGAGTGTCCTTTGTCTTCAGTCCATGCAGATAGTTCAGCACAGGTTTCCATGACTTGTCGAACATTTGCAGCCTATTTGCTCTGTTGTACCTCAATTCTCTGAGCCACATCTCAACGGAGGGAGCCGTATGTCATAAAATGTATCGCTTGGCGAGCATTGTACCCAATGGCAGTGTATGTTTAAATAATATTGGAATATTTCATGTTTCCACCATGGCTGCAACTTTGCAACTAATGATTATTTTGGTCATTGATTTTTCACCGTTTAACCGGCTGATTTTTTTTCTTTAACATCAGAACGATTATTAGCATTAATTATGAAACATTAATTATGAAAACATTAATTATTATTAACCATTAATTATTATTATTCAAAGTTTGCAATATTAACATTGCAAACTTTATGCTGTTTCGCTATCTCCACTTATTGCTAACATTTCCATTTTTTTAGTATTAACATGAAAGAGCTAAATTTTAATATTTTGGGTTTTCACCCAAACGTACATGTTGTCTTTATTGTATTAGGGCCATGACACTGGGAATGTAACTGTCATTTGGAGCAGCATATATTCAACACGTTTGAGCGGAGGATGGGCCAAAACGATGAATCACTGCTGATTAGTCAATTTATTGGTTACAGCTCTAAACATTTCTGAGAACATGAAACATTAAATGGACATGATTGATTAAAAACATGAATATGAAGAAAACGATATAAATTATTTTTGAAGAGCTTGTCTCGGTGTATGACTAGATTTCAAGTTGACAAGATTCATGTCTGGCTAATTTTTTTTTTTTTTTAAGTAATTTTTTCCGGCGTCAGCCGTTTTTCCATCTTTATTGGATAGGATTAGTCGGAAACTGGGTTGAAGAGATCGGGGGTAGACATTGGAGACAAGTCGACGAGCGTAGTCAAACTCGCGACACTGCGGACGCTGCTGTAGACACAGCGCCACTGCGTCGCGTTAGGTGCGGTGTCCATAACCACTCGGCCACTGATTAATTGACTAATAATAAACCAATTCAACAATCAACTCATCTACGGCAGCAACTAACAATTATTTTAATACATAAGGTCCCCAGATTAATTTTTATCATCGATTTGTCGGCCATATTTACTGACGATGAATCAATTAATTTTTCCTTCAAACCTCGGAACAATTAAAAAAAAATGTATTTAAAACGGCCGATTCAGACCACTTTCAGCTTAATTCAGAAATAGCTGGAAAGGGTTGAAATAGGTAGAGAAGACATGTGGCAAATATGTGAGGGAGGCGAATATGTGAGGGAGGCGAGCCAACGATTCACCGCACCATTATGCTAATGTGGTGCACAAAATCAGGATTATTAACCTGAAATGGTACTGCTATTGCAAACGATGAACAACATATTCAACATATTTCAGTGGAGGAAAGACCAAACAAGGAAACAATTAATTAATCGATTATCAAATTAGTTGCCGATTACTTCAATAATCGATTATCATCGATTCATCGATTAATCAGTTGCAGCTCTACTCCACACGTATCCGTAGTTTACGTAAGGTAATGGGCCTTAATGCTGTCAATATGAGAAACTTGTGAAAAAAATTACAGGCTGCTTGCAGGCCTACTGTATGTCAGTGTTTGGACAGCCAAATTAAAGAAACATCATGATAAATATTTGTATCATTAATAATGTTGTCTATTTTGTGTTGTCACTTACGGCGACCTGAGGGTATTGTCCCTTTCCTTTAAACCTTGGGGAAGAGGCCAGCTGGTGTGTGTGTTGAAGAATTAAATCTTCAACACACACACACACACACACACACACACAAAGACACACGATTTGGGTCCAGCTGGCTTTCTCCCTCAAGTGTGTGTGTGTTGTGTGTAATTGGGGTGAACAGGGATTAGGCCTCAATCTGTCTTCTTTCCCATATGTCCATGTAGTTTCCTGACAGAACGAGTGCCTCATCGATCTTATTACATTAGAGAGTTAACAAACACAGTTAAAAACAGCAGCTGCCTTTTGTCCAAAAACACTTTTTTGACACGTCAACTAGGGCTGCAAGCCTGCAACTATCGAATATCTCAGTAATCAATTTATTCTAGCAAGACGTTTCGATTCCAATCGATTCTTTGTAAAAACATTTTTTTTCTTTTTTTTTTACAAGTTTTGTAGCAATTTTGAATATACAATAGAGAATACGATATTTCACTGAATAATGAATGACCAAGTAATTTCCTTTTTCATTAACAACCATTTTTATTTCACCTTGAGAGAGCTGTCACTAGCTTCCACAATAACTGGAAAACAGGCAGACACATTGACTTAAGCTGGAGCTACCAAAATAAAATGGCAAAATATGGAGATGCGGCGCTGAATATGTGAGGTGATATTATGATCTGCCCGCACATATAAAATTGTCAGTGCGAGTGCAACCTCAAAAAAGGTGATTTTTCGACTCAATATTCGATTATTCGACTCGACTAATCGTTTCAGGCCTAATGTCAACATACATTGAGGACATGCAAGGACACGGAGTACAGGACATACGAAGTAGCAGTCACTAGTGCGCTGCTGTAGCTCAGTCTGTTAAGACTACAAAGCACACAGGTGCCATAATGACACAGAGAGTCGTTTGCTTTTTTATCAGAGGAGGTTGTTGGCCCAAGAAACAATTCATTAAAACTTTCTATCTTGGCATAAGTCACACTTAGGTCCTCGATGGAAGTTTGCACTCTGCGAGTGGCTAAAGTTAAACATGCTTTTGTTCTCTATGCTAAAGTTCTATTTTTAGAAATCCCAGAGGAAATAACGTGACATTTCCCTGAACAATGAGAGCATTGTGTGGGACGGTGTTAAGCAGAGTTTACAACAAGATAGCATCTGATTGGAGACTATACTCTGAGTGGAGACGAGTGGGACAGAGATCACCATGGACAATAGCATTTTCTTTTTCCGTGTACGCCCCATTTTATTGACAGGATTAGACTGATAGTGGGACAAGTGAGATTTGGGGAAGACCTTGCAGAAGGTTCACCGCGGTGCAGGTGTCTTAACGACTGCAACACAGAGCCAGTTCTATTTTGATCATTGATTTAATCAACCATTTTTACTGCCGATTAACCAATTAATCGGTTAATTGAGATATTATTAGCCTGAAACTGTGATTTTAAAAAACACACACTGCACTGCCAAGTCAAATTCAAGGAATCTGAATCTGAATTATTAAAAGATTTTGCTGCTTCGCCATCTTCACTTATTGCTAACATTTCCATTCTTAGTATTCGCAAGGAAGAGCCTTTTCTGTGCTAAAGTATAACACATGTCTTTATTGCAAATGTTTGTGTCGCTGTGGGGCTTTACAGTATTTAGTATCCAAGTCAATGGGTGGGGGCGTAACACTGGGAAAGGAGACTGGCATTGGGAACAACATATTTTCAACACATTTAGGCGGAGGATGGGCCAAATGACGAAACGATTAAACGCTGCCGATTTCATCGGTCATCAAATTATTTCGCGATTATTTCAATAATGAATTTTCATTGATTATTCAATTGATCGGATGCATCTCTAATGTTAACCGTGTCTGCTGTCGACCTCCAGGTTGGTGAACGTCGCTAAGATGAGACTGGCTGGGCAGCCGGTCAGTGTCAGGAGACGGCTATATGAGGACCAGCCTCAGGGTTCCCTCAGACAAGTGGAGGTGTCGCGCGGCCCGGCCGGCTATGGCTTCACGCTGGCCGGCGCGGGGCCCTGCCTGCTCAGCGGCGTGCTAGAGGGAGGCGTGGCCTTCCAGGCCGGGCTAAGGCCGGGCGACCGCGTGGTGGCCGTCAACGGCACCGACGTGTCGTCTGCCACGCATGAAACGGTGGTCCGCCTGATCGGCACTTGTGATGGTCCGGTCAGGTTGACTGTCCTTTCTGCTCCCTCTGGCGAAAAGCAGGAGAGGCGAGGCCAAGGGGAGGCTGTTTGCAGAGACGCGACGGTGAACTCGGGGAATCCGCGGCCGACATCTGAGCCTGATATTTCGCGCTGGTCCCTGTGCTCAGATTCGGTATTCCGGCGTCCGCCCCAGGAAGACTCAGAGGAGGAGACCGACGGTGATTCAGTGTACACCGACGCAGAGGAGGCCGGTGCAGACTGGACGGTCCTCAACATGACAACGGTGGTGGGGTACTTAGGATCCGCCGAGGTCCGGCTTAGCACCTCACCGTCAGATGAAGACTCGTGCGTCGAGAACATTCGCACATGTATCCGACGGTTGGGGACGGCGTGCGACACTCACACGCTGGTGCAGATGAAGGTCATGTGCGACGGCGTGCGCCTGTGCAGTGACGACGCAGCGGCCGTGCTAGCGGCGTTCCCCGCCGAGCGAGTGGTACTCGGTGCGATTTGTCCAGAAGACGCACGATTCTTCTGCCTTCTGATGACGGCAACCAAGCCGGATGCAAAGTCGGACTGTGGTGGGTTCTTGGACGCCTCCTGCCACGTGTTCTTCGTCGACCCAGAGCTTTGCAGCCACAGCGAGCACCAGGGTATTGCTGCGCGCTTTGGCTTTGGCTGCACCCCGGATCCCGACACTGCAGGCTGCCTGGAGTTTCCCCGAGCGCCTCAGGACGTGCTGCACTTTGTGTCGGTGCTCTACAGCGACATGGGGAACGTTGTGGAGCGTCTACGCAACCGCATGGACTCCGATGCACAGCCATCGGTCCCAAAGAATGTAGACGTCGTGCAGGGGTTGGCGGCATGTAAGCGGAGCAGCAGCAATGGAGACAGCGGCATCGGGAACGCCTCCCCTCCCGAGGAGAGGACGGACAGAGACTTCCCCCCGGTGGATGGCCTGGACGCCACGCTGGTGGCGACTCCGTCGCTGAGTCCGCTCAGGTGTCCATGGGATTACCTCACGGGGGATGACGACCTCACCCCTCGGGCTCCGACCACGGCAAATAACCGAACCAATCCTGAAGTTGTGGATTCGCACACTGAGGTATGGAGGACGTTTCTGACAGTATTCACCATTCATGATCATTTATATCTATCGATCTATATATCTATCTATTTATTTATCTGTTTATTTATTTTTTAGTTAGTTTTTTGGCGCAAGCCCCGTTTTTCATTCTTTATTGCAAGGAAATGCAAGCAAAATATTTTAATTAAGTAATTATTTGTTTGTTCATAAAATCTAAATTGAAATCTAAAATCTTGGGTCTCCCATTTGGAGAAGTAGAAACCTATAATAATAATTATAGGTTATTATAATTATAATAAAAAGAAGAAAAACTACTAACACTAACGTCAATTTTATTTTTGTAGGTAAACTCTTGCACCACCGAGCTGACTGTGATGAATTCACGGTGTTCTTGTGTGAAGTAATCAAAGTGTGTAACTCTACTTTCAGCCTGTGTGTTTGGTTGCTAGGGGCAGCGTGAGTCTATTTAGACAGGCTACATGGTTACCATGCTGGGCTTGTTGCTAACACACAGACAGGATATATTTTGGATGTATTTTTTCCAGCACAAGCATTTTCTCATGTTATTGACAGCGTTATTGTGAAAAGGGGTTGAGAGAGTGGGCTAAGGCTGAACGATAAACCGCAAAATTAGGTTAACCGCGGTGCGCCCCCTTGCGGTTATTAGACCGCGAGGGTTGTGACTGTCTGCGGTACACACAGCTGACGCGCTCTGTTCTAAAGAATGAATACAAACCCTTCGTTAATTATACAACAATGCAACGAACCGCAAAATATCCGGTTGGTTCATAATATTGTTGTTCAATTATATATTTATTATGCTATATTGAGAATTTGAGAATATGGTAGGCATTTGAAATGCATTTTATTTTATTCAACCTACTTTTCTTTTTCATATACTTCTTTATTATAGTTTGCAAAATTGTTTTTTTAGTAACATCTGTCTGGAAGAATTTGAGGAGGAGAGTATTGCTGGTTTTTTCATTTAAAATAAATTTGATTTTAATATATATTTTTTACTTCCTCAAAAATGTTGCTACTGCACCTGCTACCTGCCTCTGAAAATATGTTGCTATGTTTGCTATATGTCTGTACAATTTATTAATTGTAATTAAGAAATACGAAAATAATAATAATAATGATAAAACCGCAATTAAAAACCGCAATTAATCACAAAGGTGGAAAAAAACGCAATTTTCATTTTTGGGTAAAACCGTGCAGCCCTAGTAGCCAATGACTTCCTGCTTGACACTCCTAATCACCTAGGGGTGATTAGTGATTACTGCCGTAAACGATGATGATTGATATTAACTGTGTTTGTCAAAGTAATTCCACAGGTGTGGTAGAGTGTAATCAGGGTTAAACGCAGCTGTTGACGTCCATGTCTTAATGCATTTCTGATGAGAATCCACTTTCCAATCATCTAGTCTGCTCACATATTAATGTGTATTTAAAAAAGTGTTAGTGGTGGTAGTCAAGGTTGCTCAGCATAAAAAAGTGTTAGTGGTGGTAGTCAAGGTTGCTCAGCAAATAACACCAATGGTGAACTATAAGAATGCCATGGTAAATGCATGGCAAATAGTGGGTAAAAGTTATTTTTTGGGTGCAAGCACTGTTTTTCATTCTTTATTGTGCAATAGGACGGCGTTAAATCAGAATCCAGGATAGCCACTTGGTTACCGCGCGCCCTCGGGGCCGCCCCACCGTGAACCGTTAGCATCTTTACAAATGGGGTGTTCGGTTGTGCATGAAAAAAAGTGCAACTTCCATTCCAAAGTGATCTACCATACAGCCTTAAACTAAGCATGACTTAGCCTGGTTGATTCTTGTGTCAATGATGGGATCAGATGGCTGTTGGCACTATCTTACTATATATCTATATATCTATATAGACATAGATATCTATATATATGTAACCCAAGCCTTGTAGGTCGCTCTGCCTCCCAACACCCGGGACTCTGCGTTGTGTTTAGTGATGATTGCCGGGTGGGATGCGGAAGAGAGTCGGACACACTGGCTGGTGATGATCGCGGTTGGGACCTTCTTAATTGTCGATTGGTCCTTACCTTCCCAAGAACAGGGGAGACTGAGGACCAAAATGGTGGCTGGACAGCACATGACCACTCCCAACTACGGTGTCTGGTGGATGACATAATGCCTCAGGCAAACTCTCTGCTGCCACCTGCTGGTGTACTTCAGTCACTACCTTACATCTATATATATATATATATATATATATATATATATATATATATATATATATATATATATATATGGTAAGTTATTAAATTAATAAATCCGGTAGACTGTTCTGTTTTCATGTCCC
>OMKY01250753.1:0-10340 GCA_900302395.1 Bregmaceros cantori | reverse complement strand
CGGCAGGGCTGGAGGGTGGAGGTGGAGCGGGTGGCCGGAGCAGCATGTTGCTGAAGGTGGGAGCCAGACGGAAGCTTCTCTTGGGCTGGAACAGCTGGGAGGACATGGCCTGGGACGTGGGCAAAGATGGATGGTCACATAACAATAATAATAATAATAATAATAATAATAATAATAATAATAATAATAATAACTAGTGGTATGCAAGTCAAGTCAGGTCAATTTTATTTATAGAGCACAAATTTAATAACAGTACAAAAAAATAAAATATTACAGTGCAGGTTAAAGTGCGGTTTAAAATAAAGTGTATATTAAAAATAGGGAGGCTAGTGGAATTAAAATGGAAGTATGGGCTGAGGTGGAGCATCAATAACAATTAAAAGCCAGGGAGAAGAGGTGAGTTTTTAGGAGGGACTTAAAAGATTCGGGGGACGTAGCTGAGCGAATGAGGATGGGGAGGCTGTTCCGTAGTTTGGGAGCAGCAATGGAGAAAGCCCTGTCCCCTCTAGTCTTCAGCGGCCTGGTCCTTGGGACCTTCAGCAGAAGACTGTCGGAGGATCGTAGCACTCTAGCAGGGGTGTGGTGGTGGATGAGTTCTGACAGGTAGGTGGGGGCCAGGCCATGGAGGGATTTATAGAGGATGAGGAGGAGTTTGAAGTCAATGCGGTAGCGGATGCAGTCGGTACCGACTGCTAAAGGGATATCCGATCAAACGCGCTAGACGCATCAATAAAGCCCAAATTTATTCTTGGCACATGCTAGCGGTAGCATTTCTGTCGTCATAGACTGTCCATGTACATAGACTGCTCTTGTAGATAGCTTGCCCAATGTACGACCGCTTCCCCTCGGTCTCTCTTAATACCTGACACCACAAGACAGTGAAACAACGAGGACAAATATGTCTACTGTGATACAGAGCAGTACAAATGTTGGCACTTACAGACCTGCTATAAGGTGTCAGTGTAATTACAAACAAACGCTTTCTGTACCAAATATTACATCAAGTTTTTCCTGATGCATCAAATACTTTTTTGCATGCAAAGAAATTTAATAAAATTTTAAAATTAAATCCACTGTGCTTCTCTGGATCATTGTTTTAAATTCCATCACTTACAGTTGAGGAGTTACCTATGATTAGGGCTGTGCAAAAAAAATGGGATTATTTAGTCCAGAGGATTTTTGAGAAAGTGAAATTGTCAAACCGGATTTCCTTTTTAACATTGATAATGATGATTTTGCTGGTCTGGCTTCAAGTTATGTGGGTAAATAAAATAAATATAAATTGATAATTGTATTAATCCTAAGCCAAAGGGTGAGGTCTCTACTTAATTACAAAAATGGACACCATTTGCAAAGTTTGAAATATGAAACTTCTAGTTTTGATATATTTTGTCCCTTTTCTTCAAGAAATCGGAAATAAACCGAAAATCGCGATTTCAAAGACACATTTTATTTTTTGGTAAATTCATACAGCCCTACCTATTATAAAAAAATGACAGACCTCTGCTACAATGACTCTACGTCCTTTAAATGCTTTGTAAAGCGCATGAAATCAGCAGTGTATCAAGTGTTTATGGGCGTGGTTTTGAGTAAAGACCTGTAAATTGCTGCCGATGACGCTGGGATCAGACACGGGGGGTCCGTTGGTAGAAGCGGGCGGGGTGGCGTCTCCTCCTCCTTCCTCCCCCCTTCTCCCTCCGCCCTCCTTCCTCCCGACCTCCGCTTCCCCCTCCATGTCCTCCAGGTCGGAGCGGGACTCCTGGCTGTTCATGTCCGAGTCGGTCTCGGCGTCGAAGGCCGTTCCTCCGTCCTCCTCCTCTTCCTCCTCAGAGCCCGTGGTCCAGCTCGTGTCCGCCCGTTTCAGGTCTTTCTTGGTGGAGGACGTCACCGTGAGGCCTGTAAAGAGACATTCAGGTGTTGATAAAAAAAAATAAAAAAAACAAGCAATGTCTCAAATTTTTGTTGCATAGTGTTACTGAAAGTCATGCCTCCATTGTCCTGATTAGCTTCTAGACCTGGGTAGCGATTCGATTTTCCTGAAACTATTTGATTGATTTGCGCAACATGCTGAAGTGGTACGTGCAAAACGGAGGTGTTGGATTTGGGACGGTACTAAACAGCGACACAGTGCACTGAAGTATACCATTTCTTTTTTTTAAAAGTCATTTTCATTCTTTATTGAGAGAGACAGCGCAAGGTTTAAATCGGAAACTGGGATGAGGAGTCGGGGGGGAGACATTGCTGAAAAGCCGGATAGGGCATTTGAACCTGCGGCACTGCTCGACCTATGGTCTGGGGGATGCGCTCTCTACCTGCTCGGCCAGCGCGCCCCCCCCTAAATATACCATTTCTCAGTGCACTGACCCAATTACGGCATTGGAGACACAGCAAAGGATTATGTATGTGTGAGACATTCAAAACCGGATCAACAAAGCATACACAACTTTCGCTAAAATAAGTATGGAAATCAAAGCAATACAAGACTGGCTATAGAAACATATATGCAGCACATTTGAGCGGAGGATGGACCAAACAGGGAAACAATTAATTGCTGATTATTTCATTAATCGATTAACATTGATTAATCGGTTGCAGCTGTAGAACACACACACCTCTACCAACTCCTGTGGGCTCGGCGGGAGGGTCGCTTCTCCTCTGCGAGTCTTCATCTTCCTCATCCTCCTCATCGTCGTCCTCGTCTTCGCTCTCGAAGCCCTCGCTCAGGTCGCTCTCGTCTTCGGCGTGGACATCCTTCTTGCGTCCGCAGCGGCGCCGACGCAGGTGAGAGAGGCGCGTGTATTTCTTCTTCGGCCGCCGCTTCTCGTCCTCTCCGTCGTCTTCTTCGTGGGTCTTGTTGGCGTGCGGGCCGTCTGCCTTCCCGTCGGCCTCTCCGTGCGGGTTGCGAGGCCCCAGAGAGCCGTTCACCAGAGGTACGGTCTCCTTGGACAACGTCTCCACCAGACCGCTTACCTCGTCCTCAAGCTCATCTGGAGATTAAGGCAAATACCCGATCAGACCAGAGCCACGAAATTAAAAGCTTACCAACAGAGCCTTTTCAGGTAATAAGACAAAAAATCGGAGGACGATGTCGATCTTGTCCTTCCCTAGCTAACTGTCAATGGTTATGCTGACCTGAGAACCTGAATAAACATTGATGATCTATAGACGAGTTCGGCGGGTAGTTCCAGTGAGAATTCTAGGCTGAACATGACTTCCGGTGCCGCTGTGTTTTTTGCTATTCCACACCCAAATTGCTATTCCACACCCAAATATTGTAGTGTGGATATATGCTCCACAAAGGCATGATTTAATAATCTGCACAACCCCTTCCATTTACAAATTTTCGTCCGACTTCCCGGTGAATGCAGCCATCCCATTGGTCCAGGAGAACCACACCGAGTGAGTAGCTTCAAGTCGTATTTTCAGAATGTCAGCCCGCTGTATTTAGCGTGTAAACTCTATACATCCCGGCCTGCTCATTGGAGAACGGGTAAGGTGATCTCTGATTACCGGAGAATGATCCAATGTGTATTCAGCAAACCGTGAGTTAGGGGAAAGCATCATAAGGCTAATATCTCACGTTAGCAACATTATAGCCTGTTGAGCCAAAACCAACCAATTGTCCACACATCGTACACAATTAGAATAATCATTGGGTCTGGTAAAACCAGGGTCGAAAAACGAGTTTAAAAAAAAAAAGGGTCAGTCAAATCGTGTTATCCAATCACAGCGCAGTAGGTGAGCCAAGCGGCGTGGAGGTGTGACAACCAAACTCCGCCCGCGTCTCCCGTCGGCCATACCAAGCTTCGCCCACATCTCGATTCGAATAATTGAATTGCATGATTTGCCCAGACCCAATGTACCGTCTAGCGCCATGCGATGCATGGACAATTTGTTGGTTCTGGCTCGCCAGGCTAGCGACAAAACTGATAGGGGTGTAAATCACACCCATCATGGCGATTCGATTCAGTATCGATTTCCTGACCCAGCGATTCCATTTTTTTTCGATACTCAAGAATTCACTCCGATTCGATTTCGATATGAAAGTTATTATGATATTTGAGAGAACAACGGCAGTTTTACGTTACAGCAGAGATTATCTTATACTAGGCGCGGCGGTGGCTTGCTGCTAGAGTGTGTGTGTGTGTGTGTGTGTGTCTGTGTGCGTGCGTGTAAGAGAGAGTGAGAGAAAGATAGAGGGAGCAAACGAGAGAAGGAGGTAATGCGTGAGTGAGTGTGCGCGGGGGAGTGAATGTACCACCTTCCAGACACACACGCCGTGTTTGCGCGCGCGCGTGAGTGTGTGTGTAAAGGAAGAGACATAGGAGGCGCCAATAGGTTCCGCGCCACCCGCAGGACGGGCATGGAATTACGTCCAGGGGGAAAAAAAAAAATCAATACTCTTGCGGACGTATCTATACATTGTATCGACAGCTGTTGTATCGATATATCGATACTAAATCGATATTATTTACACCCCTAATAACATAAATGAAAAACAAAATGAACAAAATGAACAGGAGCTCACCCATGGCGTTGGTCCGCAGTGAAGGCACCGGTCCCTCCGTGTCGTCCAGCTCTGCCTGAAGTCTGATGTTGACGTGATTGACGAGGTGGGAGAACAGAGCCAGAGTGAAGGCTATGGAGGCCCCATACTGCTTAGAACCTGACAACAGAGGGCGCCCCACACACACACACACACAGGGCAACGAGCATAACACCATTAGCTCCATGCAGGGCAGGAGGCGGTCATGTAGCCTGCATCACTAGAATGATCATTTGGTCTCGATCATTGACTGTATATAAATATGGACGTTGCATTTGCATCAGCCGGCGTGCCGACTTCCGTGTGCTTCTGCTAGTCGAGTGGGCGGAGTCGACTACCAAAAGCACAGAGCCTATGGGATTTACAATAGAAATATACCAATGTTAGCAGGCTGTTTAACCTATTTAAAGATCGTTTCTAATTTATGTTTTAATGAAAATTGTCGAGATAATTAACGGTTCATTGTGTGAGGGGGTTGATAATTTCACAAACGCGTCAGATTTGGCGTTAATGTTTTTTATTTCAGCTCCATAGGATCCCATTCATTCTGACTGTCGTTGGCGCCCCTAGCGGACAGTACCATCGGAAGAAGTCGTGTGTGAGGTGTCTCTCTCTCATATACTGTATAGCTCTCTCTATCTCTCCTGGTACCAGATATACGGGTACTTTCAACAATGGCAGCACGCAGTCGGCGGGCACAAAAAAGTTTGATGAACACAATGGGATGACGTCATGCACACTACGTCTACTTTATATACAGTCTATGGTCTCGATTAAGCAGGCTCGATAAAAGTGTTAAAAAAGTGCCAATCCAATGAAGCGATCAAAACACAGCACATTTGGCGTGACAAGTGGCATGGAGGCCCCCGTCGAGCAAAGCCTGCCTTAACGGGAGTGCTGATTGGATCGACCATGCGATTTGTATGCCTGGTTGGTCTAGACCCACTGGACCGCCCCATCACGATCGATGTGTGGATGACTCGTTCATTCTGACTTGCAAGCCTAGGAGAATTGGGGGCTACCAAGCCCTGAACACCAAGACCTCTATACTGAAAAATAGTTTCAGGGTAGCTCTGCTTGATGTATTTGACATGTCACGTGTGTTGATTCAATGCCAGTGCGACTTTAAAACGTATGTGTTTTTTCTTTCTTTTGTCTTGAGCTTGTTCAGTACCTGTCGATCTTAAGGGAGTCGTTTCGGGGTCCGCGTTGGCCGAGTGGTTATGGACACCGCACCTAACGCGACCCCATTCATGTTAGTGGTGCTGTGTCTACCGCAGTGTCCGCAGTGTCGCGAGTTCAACTACGCTCGTCGACTTGTCTTCAATGTCTACCCCCGATCTCTTTAACCCAGTTTCTGACTAATCCTATCCAATAAAGATGGAAAAACGGCGCCGATGCCGGAAAAAAATACCTATGAAAAAAAAATGAAGGCCTTTCATGCACAACTAAAATTCCATGTGCGTGTACCGTTGTCATGCATGTGCAATATGGCGAATTAAAATGAATCTTGAATCCTACATGTACACCTACCTGCCCTCTTCAGACTGTGCACGACCATCAGACAGTTGACCAGCATCTTAAAGACCAGAGCGTCAGGCATGCTGGGTACGGGCCCGGCGTCCGAAGAGGATCCGTGATGCGGGGTGGTGTGCTGGGGATGTTCCTCTCCTTCCTCTTCCTCCGGGCCGGTCCTGGCTGGGGAGGGCAGGGAGGCGGGGTGGTGGTGGTGGTAGAACAGCACCAGGTTGAAGTCCTCCAGCACCGACTGGAACAGAGGCGTCAGCTCCGTCTCCAGCACGCTAAGGGAGAACACACGCGGCAGCTTGACACCTACACAGTTACAGCCGCTAGAGATGCGGGTGCTGCGGCCAAATCCATGGATAAACCGCAGAAGCATCAATAAACCCATTTATTCTTGAACAATGCCAGCAGTAGCCTGGTGAGCCAGAACCGACATCCGTCCACGTATCAGGCAGACATTGCCCGCATACAGGCTGCCCTATCAAATTATTTGAGACATGGGCGGAGTTTGGTATGGTTGACGCAAGACGTGGGCGGAGTTTGGTGTGGGCGACGCGAGATGTGGGCAGAGTTTGGTGTTAGACGTGGGCCAAGTTTGGTTGTCACGCCTCCAGGCGGCTTGTCCCACCTACTGCGCTGTGACTGGATAACACGTTTTTCGACCCTGGTTTTACCAGACCCAATGATCGTTCAAATCGCGTGCGGTGCATCCTATGATGTCAATTAACACATGCTGAACCTCAGTCACTACCACTGGCTGTGATGTCATAAGGGGTGGCCCACGCAAAACCTTTACAAGCCCTACACGCGTTTCGGGGAAACAATTACATTCTGGTGTGTTGCGGGTGAAGCACACAAAAAAACTAGAGGTATGCAACCGGCGCCGACTGCTGAAGGGATATCCCTGAAATGCGATAGAATTATCTTCTTCGGAGTGCCTGCAGGTAGCCTACACAGACATAGTGAGAACATGCTGTAAATTGCACACAGAAAGGACCTGGGCGGGATTCGAACGCAGAAACTTGTTGCTGTGAGGCAGCAGTGCTAGCCCCCACTTGCTAAGAAACGTATTAGTTCAAGACCTTTTTTAAAACCCCACGGGAACCCTGAATAAAGGCCTATTTATAGCCTCAGTTAATAATGGAAATGGACACTTTCATCTGGTACCGTAGGCAAGTCTGTCTGTTGGTCAGGACCTTAGCTAGTCGGTGAGCTCCGGGGCGAGACAGAGAAATATCACAACTGTGGAGGCAGAAGAGTCACAAGCATTTTGGCTCCAGGCTGCGTGCTTCGTCTGCCGTGACTCAGCACCGCCCTCTAGAGCAGCTATTCCCAACCCGGGGTGGGGTCCGCGGACCACTGTTTGGGGGTCGCGAACGGCCGAGGTCCATTTGCGTGTCGAGACGAATTGAGCGATCTGAGCTGCAGTACATTCTCCTGCTACAAGAGGGGAGTAAAGCATCTCATAAGCCCAATGCAGCTAGCCGTCAGCTAGATGTGAGAAGTAGAAGTGAGTTTTTGAATAAATAAAACATTGACCCTGATGGCGTTGCTAATTGTCATTAATAGATACACATTTGTTCACAAATTTAAAGATTTAGTATGCAGTTTTTTACAGTATTCCAAATGCTGCTACTATGTTATTTTGTGGTTCAATTAATTATTTTACAAAAAGATGACATGAGATATTGAAATGTTGAAGTCTTCAACAGCATAATTTATATATAGATTTTATTAGATGTGCACCATAAACAAGGAGTAAATGCTTTTGGTTGATGATATAGATTTTTTTTTAGGGGTCCACGAGTTGCTTTGGGCTGGGAAAGGGGGTTCTTGGGATGAAAAAGGTTGGGAAACCCTGCTCTAGAGGATTCCTTATGCACATCCGTATACGGACAAAGGCAGAAACACAAGCTCCGGGAGCAACGTCTGAAATGGATAGACGCATTTTGCCCGGCTCCGTAGAGCAGGGCTACTCAACTGGCGGCCCGCGGGATAAATCCGGGCCGCCAACCATTGTTTTCTGGCCCCCAGAAAAAAAAAATGTTTGGGTCAAACATGTTTTATCTATCTGAGATGCTGCTCTTTAGCTCACCAGAAGCACTTAAACTGTTGCAGTTTAAGTGAGCGGCTGCTGTTTACCACTATTTGTCTGTCGTTGTTGTTTCAGATGTCACTTGTTACAAACGTGAAAGCATCATTGTTGCATAGAATTGAAGACCTTTTAATGGGAAGTATGCTACTTTAAATGAAAAAGCTATGAAAATTTGGTGATTTTGCGTTGCGACAAGTTGTACAAATAGGCCGCTGGCCCATTGGGCTTCTGACAAAGCGGCCCTCTGAGCAAAGTAGTTGAATTTCCCCGCCGTAGAGTATAACGAGGGCTTAGGGCTAAATTGACATGGTGAATAGGAGGGCACCAGGGCAATGCCCGGGGGCATACATAGCTTAGCAGTGCGTCTTACGAAAGAGAAAGTCTTACTTGGTCTTAGGTTGTAGTAAACTCTGCAGGTACATGAAGCTGACCAGCAGACGCTTGATGTCTCGAGACCTGGCGGAGGACAAAACACGCACTTAGCTTATCCACAAAAACATGGATGGTGTTAGATCAGATACCTATGGCATTTAAAGTCCCAGTGATTTAATGTGTGACTTTCAAAAATGATCTACTTATTTTGTCAGGGTTAGGTTGGATTTAAGTATAGGAGTGGTTGGGGTTAAGGTTAGGAGTTATGGTGTATGTGGTTTAGCTCTAGGGCTAGGGGCTACTGGAGGGATGAATCATTTTTAGGAGTCGCACACTACATCACAGGACATTTAATCCTTAGGACGCGAGTCCTCGTCAGGCAAAATGGTCTACACAATGTGGGGAAGTTTTTAAAAAAATAAATATCTTTGTGATATCAAAGTTCAGTGAAAAATGCGTCCTATGCAACCACAAATGTTGCAGTAGAAATGATCACAGCTGCTCAAAGGAAATGAAAAATACATGAGGACCCAATAAGTCCTTTTAGCAAGTGTTAAACGCCAAAAGATATCCGATCGAACGCCAACCTACAAAGCCGTGCTTTCACTAAATTTGAAATCGGCAAAAAAAATAATTTTGGCATCTTGAATGTTATTTGAAGTTCTCCTTAAAATATTGAAATGAAAAAAAATTCCGAATTAAATATTGATGCCCCAGAGAGCGAAGAAGCAGACCTGCACCAATGGTATGCCGGAGACGGAAATCAATCTCACGAGACTAAACCACAGGCACAAGACTGTATGGTGCTGGATGAACTGCGCTACAGAGCGAGGCCCTTTACCCCGTCACTTCGGCTCATGTTTGAACCTCGATCTGGATTACCTGTGAAGCCGTGAAACACGTGTGATGCGGGAACGACTAGATCGTTCTGGCGTGCTAGGCTAGGTCGGACCAGGACACTCCTAGAACTGACCTCTGTCGCGAAGGAGACAGCTTCTTCATCTCCTGTTTCTTCAGCTGTTGGTACATCTTGGAGGCCTTGTCAAACAGCCGCCTCAGGTTCCCGTATGCGCCTTCAAACGGGCTCTCTGACTGGATGCTGCAGAGGATCATTTGGTTCGTTTATTTGGCGGCAAAACCTAGTTCTAAAATTATACTGTTTTTTTAGCGCAAACACCATTTTTCATCCTTTATTGAGAGAGATAGTCATAGGATTCGGGGGAGACATTGCAGAAAAGCTGGACAGGGGATTAGAGCCCGCGACGCTGCTCGACCTGTGGTCGGGGGGAGGGGGGGCGCTCTATAACCACTGCCACCACGCACCCCCTATACTGTTCTTTTTAAAGACAGTTTCGGTCGCGGAGGCTGTGACCTTCTTCATAGGGTCTCGTCCTGTTGTCATGGTGACGCCGTGGCTATATCACTTCCGTGTGCCCGTGATCCAGCCGGCGTTTCTGCCAACCCGACTCCACCCGCCCCCATATGGGGGCCGTTGCAGAATCGAATCCGAAATGCGCGAGAGGGTGGATGACACCTCGGCTCTGTTGAGGAGATCTGTGCATAACTTTTTATAGTTATCCTGCTGACAGACATACCAGCGCGACCAAAAACATTTCCAGACATTCGGACTACACATAATAATAATAATAATAATTTGGGCCCCGTGGGGTAGCGCTGCGCCAAGGCAGCCCCATACATTGTCCACTTGCTGTGGCTTAAGACCACAGCGCACGAAGCGCCGTGAGATCGCATCCCCACGTTCCCTTTCCAAACGCTGTCAGTAAAATGAGAAAATGCCAGGGG
>OMKY01250751.1:1567-17472 GCA_900302395.1 Bregmaceros cantori | reverse complement strand
TGTGTATGACAGTGTGTGTGTGTGTTGCGTGTATGACACTGTGTGTGTGTTGTGTGTATGACAGTGTGTGTGTGTGTGTGTGTGTGTGTGTGTGTGTGTTGTGTGTATGGCAGTGTGTGTGTGGTGTGTGTGTCAGCGTGTGTGTGTGTGTGTGTGTGTGTGTGTGTGTGTGTTGTGTGTATGACAGTGTGTGTGTGTTGTGTGTATGACAGTGTGTGTGTGTGTATGTGTGCCAGTGTGTGTGTGTGTGTGTGTGTGTGTGTGTGTTGTGTGTATGTATGTATGTGTGTGTGTGTGTGTGTGTGTGTGTGGTGTGTGGGTTTGTGCGTGTGTGTGTGTGTGTGTGTGATGTGTGGCTTTGTGTGTGTGCGTGTGTGTGTGTGTGTGATGTGTGTCTTTGTGTGTGTGCGTGTGTGTGTGTGTGTGATGTGTGGCTTTGTGTGTGTGTTTCCAGGAGAAGGAGATGGACAAGCAGCAGCTTCTGTACCAGCAGGCCAGGCTTCACGAGCGTGGAGCGTCTCAGATGGTTCTCCAGACCATCAGTGCGAGCAAAGGTACCGGGGTGCATCTGATCTGCAGTTATGGATAACATGGAGGGATAATTACCTCTGCCAAGGAGATTATGTTGGTTTCTTTGTTTGTTAGTCCATGGACAAAGTTACACACAAACTCATGGACAGATTTTCATGATTTTTTTTTCTTACCAGAGGTGGGTATTGGCCAAAAGAACAATCAATTGAAAATGTAGGGATTTTTTTTTTTTATGATTCTTCACAAAATTATTTTCTATAATTATTTATAATTTTTTACCAGAGGTGCTATTGCTCCAAGGAACAATCAATTACAATTTAGAGAAGATCTGGATCAGATGAATGAATTCATGAATTAATTTTTATTATAGTCTAGTGGCTATTTTCGCATAGCCCAGCCTGCCTGGGCTTAAGGGCAATGCATGTAATTCTAGCCGACACAGTTCCGAAAAATGTAGAAATGAGAGAAACATCAAATTGTAACAAAACAAAAATGTACAGGTAGAGTAATCAGTTGAATTAAATGTCTTACTTGGTAACCTTCAAACATCAGTGCAATTTTCTCAGTGTTGAAATGGTTGCCGCTGAAAGGGTTAATATCTGAGACAAAAGTGATGTGCGTCAGTAATCAGCAGTTGTACATCCCAGAAATGAGGCCCAATTGAGAGAGGGGGAAGAAAATGAACGTAAACCGTCATGGATGATTGACACATGAATTGTCTGATTAATTCAGTCTGAATGCTAATGCCCAGTGTAGGTGACATTCAAGCGGATTATTGCAGCAGTCAGAGAGAAAATTATTTCTAATAATCGCCCACCTTGGCACAAACAAGCTTCTTCGTGCTCTTTACATAGTGTGCTGTGGTAAATGACAACTACTGCGCAGATGGAAGCAGACAGACAGACAGATAATGTGGTTATCTGTCTGTCTGTCTGTCTGTCTGTAACGTCCTCTCATTCAATGATGTGCAGCAAACTGGTGTGCATCACAGGGCAGGCTCTGTGGCGCAGTCGTTAAGATAATTTCTAGCCCCATACACTGTTGTGCATGTGGCTTAGTACCATAGTGCACGCAGCTGTCATGGGATCAATTCCCGTCTGCGGCAGAAATATATTGCACGTCTGCTTCCCCACTCTCTTGCTAGACCCTTTGTTAAAAAGGTCTTTAATTGTTTTAGATTTAACATGCCTCAATGCAATGCAAAGTCTGTGCTCCCAACTATGGTTCAGATATAATATACATAATACTGTGATATAATATACAGAATAGCTAATGCAATATATAGAAAGGTAATGAGTAAATGTGAAGGGTGATACCTTCCACAGTATTAAGGAAAGACTAGCTTCTTCCTCTGCCCCGGATAGAAACAGCTTGTTTGAGTAACAGAATTGCTATTGAGACATCGAGTGTACACATTTAGAACAGCTGTTTCTTCAAAATCGTCAAAAATTGACAGCTTTTTTTTCTTGTGGGCCAAATTAAACCCATTTTTTGGGCCTGGTTGTGTAACTATAACATGTTTTGTTTTGCCAGGTGATATGGACTGTATGCTGGCATCTACTTTGAAGCTGGGCATCGCCATCTTAAACGGAGGGAATCAGCTAGTTCAACAGGTATGACCGCCCCTACCTGCCGTCATACATTTGCAGTAAATGACAGACTATTCTGATCTGTCACACAACAATTATTAAATCTCAACTTTGTGAAGCAGTTGCATTGTCATCTCTGTTCCATAATTGATATCATTCAAGCCATTTTCTCATTTTATTAACAGCATTACTCTGAAAGGGAGCTGAGAGAGCAGAAAGGAGCGGACATGCAGTATATCACAAAGAGGGGAAGCCACATCACGCCGCTGCGTGTGCTCAGACTATGTATGGGGTTGGATGCAGCAGTCTAACCCACCGCGCCGCAGAGCCAGCCCCGTTATTCAAGCCTTTGATCACCAGAGTTGCTTTGGTGATTTAATCATTTTCACAGCTTTTAATCATTCGACTTGGACTCATTAGTGAATGGAGCCATGCTATTGGTGACCAGAGGACCACTCCACTCCTCTTCTACACAGGCTTCTATACAAGCACAAGTGCATTTCATTAGAGCACCACAAAATTATATTTTGACACTTTGTACAATTTTAGCCCAGCTTGGTTTTTTTTTGGGGGGGGGGGGAGTTGGGGCACAAGCTGCGTTTTTCATTCTTTGTTGAGAGAGATAGTGACAGGATTAAATCGGAAACAAGGATGAAGAGTTGTTGCAGAAAAGCCAAAGAGGGTATGCAAACCCGCAGCGCTGCTCGGCGTGTGGCCTGGGTGCTCTCTAACCGCTCCGCCCCCTAGCCCAGCTTTTTATATCACTTTCTGTTGAACCCGATTGTATTTATATATCTTTTTTTTTCCATCCGAACGGATCATGAAATATGAATCTAATGTTTTTTGCCGTGGCAGAAAATGTTGGACTACCTGAAAGAAAGACGAGACATGGGCTTCTTCAGGAGCATGGCCTGTCTGATGCGCTCCTGCAGGTAAGTTCCTGGAAGGTGTACATTAAAGATCAAGTGAGCTTAGTGGTTGTGTTGGCGAGGCAACTCTCTTATGTTTCACAACAGCGGGGAGGCTCTTGTGTACGTAGTTCCGCTGCTCTGTTCGCTATCAGCAACACAAACAATACTCAAAATGAATAATCAACTTGCTTGACAGACACACATCATGTCAATGATTGATTGATAAGCAACCAACTGACCGATAATATTTAATGTATTATTTTTTGTGCACCTTTCTCTCCCCCTTACCGCCACATCCAGCCCCATACACTCTTGTGCCTGTGGCTTGGTCTCACAGTGCACGCAGCTGTCATGAGAACGCTTCCCCTCACTATCTATGCTGCACGTCTGCATCTCCGCTCTCTCGTCTCTCCCTTACTGGTCTTCCTACTGGTCTATAGCAGAATCTGAATGAAGTTTCTTGCTATTGTCAATGATACAATATCACAACATCAAAGTGTAACAAGGCATAAACAAGGGGCACTAGAATCTATGAACATGGGACAGTCTATATACAAGGCATAATGCAGAATGTTTGGAGTTTTGCCCAGTGATAAGTAGAGGAGTGCTAGGCATGGGAAGTGGCTAGTGTGGTTATGACACAACCGGAGCTACCTGGCGTTCAGTAGCCGCGTGACAGCAGGGAAAAAGCTGTTCCTGTGGCGCGAGGTTCTGACCCTAGGATTCAAACGGAGAGTGTCCAGGGTGGGAGGGGTCCGACAGAATATCCCCATGAACGCTACAGCATGGAAACCCATAATAGATAGAAAAATGTTAAGACCACTATTTTTCAAGGTGTTACCCTGCTGTTAACCATGTTAAATCATTCATATCAAGTGTGCATGTATTCACAGTGTCCTGGACCTCAATGCCTTTGAGAGACAGAACAAGGCTGAGGGACTGGGAATGAACGTGGAGGACGCCTCGGGTAAGTTGGTTCTATCAGTATTCATATTTCTGCTGGGACTTTGTGTCTTTGTCCATTGCAATCTCACAGTGTGTGTATGTGTATGTGCATGTGTGTGTGTGTGTCTGTGTGTGTGTTTGTGTGTTTGTGCGGTGTATGTATGGGAGTGTGTGGTGGATATGTGTGTGTCTGGGTGTGTGAGTGTGTGGCGTGTATGTATGGATGCGTTTCATGTGTGTTTGTGTATATGTGTGGGTGTGTGTGCTGAATGTATGGATGTGTGGGCTGTGTGTGATGTGTGTTTGGGTCTGGGTGTGTGTATGGTCTATGTGTGTGTGTGTTTCTGTGTGTGTGTGTGTTTCTGAGGTGTATATGTGTGTGTCTGGTGTATGTACATACATGTATCTGTGTGTCGTGTGTGTCTGGATCCAGGAGAAAAGGTCATGCCAGACGAAGAGTTAACCTGTGATCTCTTCCGTTTCCTGCAACTACTTTGTGAAGGACACAACTCAGGTGTCAGTACCAACTCCCACATTCGAACATGGATCGGCTTTTATTGATTTATTGATTTATTTATTTATTCAGTTATTTTTCCAGCACTGGCGCAATTTGCTCATTTTGTTGACAGCGTTAGTGTGAAAGGGGGGTGAGAGTGAAAAGCGATCTCTTGGCGCTACGTGTGCTGTGATCTAAGCCAGAGCAACAAGACTATGTATGGGGCTGGTCGATCAGCTTTTATTTTTAAAGTGCTGATTTGAAAGTCAATTTGCGCAGTCAAATATTGCAGGTTTCAGTCGCCATTATATCCAAAGTGCTTTATAAATAAAGTTTGATTTGATTTAATTAATAATCGGTAAGCAGGTTGCCCCAACTATACAGGGAGCAGTCTGATTAGTGGAGCTGATTTTTACCTCATCGGAATGAAATGAAGGATCCATTCTAAATATAATAAGCTTGGGAGGAGTTTATGCACTTGGAGATCATTTAATTACACACAAGTTTTTGTTACGTCATAATTTAAATAAGTGAAAAAATTCTGATTTGCAATATCAAGCTTATCCGCTATTTGATCCTGAATTGATCTCGATGAGTATTGCTAACAGACCTCTTAATCTGATTCATTAACTCAGTATCTTTAATCCATATGTGTTAATTGTATGCCCTAAATGCGGTCTTGTTTTTGTTGTTTCCACACATTAAAGAGTTTGTTTATCTCTCCTTGCTTTAATTCTTATCACTCGGTCCAGTTTAATATATATTTAAGATATCAGTGTACAATCATAACAATGTCACACTAATAATGTCTGTAACTCTCTGCTCCTCCTCTCTCAGATCTCCAGAATTACCTGCGGACTCAGACTGGCAACAACTCCACGGTCAACATCATCATATCCACTGTAGACTACCTACTGAGGCTGCAGGTAGCAATTCCAGAAGGGCTTCTTCTAATTGGGATTATGACAATTTCAATCAATCTGTTAAACAAGGCTTAATTTGAGCCGAAGCAAGCCGCTCCGGAAGATTCCGGAGCGCCTGACTTCTTCGCCGCCTTGGTAGCCGGAGTGTGTTCCGGGACCTCGGACACACACTCCGGAACCTCTGAACCTCTGACATTGGCTCCGCCAGCTAGCCCCCCACTTTTTCATTTTAACAAATTTACTTCCGCTCCGTTATCGCCTTTTCCAAGTTCCCATTAAATTGGAAACTTCGAAATTTCTATTTCTATTTGTCCAAAATGGTTGGAATTTGCACCACTTGTAGTTCACAGAGGAAGAGTTCGCAAGAATCTTTGCTGGCTTTTT
The DNA here is from genome assembly GCA_900302395.1 of Bregmaceros cantori. NCBI lineage: Eukaryota > Metazoa > Chordata > Actinopteri > Gadiformes > Bregmacerotidae > Bregmaceros > Bregmaceros cantori. The sequence goes on along the minus strand of OMKY01250751.1, from coordinate 11,693 downwards.
TTGATTTAGGCCGACATCCCACAGATCGTAAAGGTCAGCTGTCACTTAAAAGAGAAATGTACTATTGCTAAAAAATGGCTCGAGATGCAGAATTTTCCGTGATGGAGAAGCAATTCAAAGGTCAGGAAATATTAAAACATTTGCTTGGACCAAAAACAATTTGAAACTCAGTAGGAGTTGCAGTTTCAGCACATATGTACCACAAATGCATACACTCTAGTTTAAAAAATGGCCCAGCATTGCTACTACTACCACTAGGTGGGCCTTCTTAAAGGAAAATGCCCCAAAATGTTGTACTGAAGTATGTTCTTCCCTGATACATACATTTCCGCATGTGCTCACTCTGTGTGCAGCAGTACTTTGTTGGTATAACTTAGCTTCATGGACCCTAATGGTTGTAGATAGAAGCAACTAATGACTACCAATTTGGTGTGTTAGATGTTTGTTTGGTTGCATAAATTCAAATGCAGCGATTTTTAGCTGCTTCTAGCTTCATCCCTGTTTGGGTCCATGGGGCTAAGCTATGCAAAGTACTGCTGCATGCCACAGTGAGTGCACACACAGAGGCAATATCATCATAGTTCACTTTCTCCGCTTGTAGCAGAATGTGCACCAGCATGGGTCAGCCTTCTCCACAGTTTCCGGTCCAGTGCCATTCTGTAGAGGGTTGGCAGGTCAAGTCCTGACCATTTGTAGACGTGGTCACGACATCTTTTGGTTTGTCTTCCTCTGCTTCTCTTGCCGGCCACTGGTCCTTCAGGGCAGAGTTTTGTCCGTAGAGTTTAAGGGTTCTGCTTTTGATTATTGCCATTAGTGGTATGAGTGAGGTTAGTGTTCGGAGTTCTTTTATTTCAATGTTGTCTAGAAGGCGGTGTCCTGTCATCCATCGCATGATGTGGTTTTGGAATGTTTGTCCTCTAACTTTGAGTCCCGCCAACTTCCACAGATCATAGAATACCAGCTCATATCTGAGTGCTTTCCTCATGTGTGTGTCGAACCACAGGAGTCCATCAGCGATTTCTACTGGTTCTACTCGGGGAAGTCCGTGATTGATGACCAGGGGAGTCAGAGCTTCTCCAAGGCGATCAGCGTAGCCAAGCAGGTGTTCAACACCCTGACAGAGTACATACAGGTAACAATTGTAAAGCCTTTATAGGCTCAACAGCAGGTCTGCTGGGTTGGATTTGTTCTGACGTGTGCAATTAAATTCAGTGTTCGGTCATCAATTCCAAGTGGAATATGTGAACTATGTTCATGTATTCAGTTTACAAACAGCAGCTGACAAAAATGTTCAATAAATTAAATAAATAACCGATAAAATGACCGCTTCATCCAGCCCCATGCACATACATGATGAGAGAAGGCAAACTTACGACTCTCCGACTATATATACTATATAATGCACATTTTTCCACGTTATCCGACCAGATTGATGAATGAAATACATTCAATAGGGTAATTGTCATGTTTTTAAAAATGATTATTTATAATCAAATGAAGATGCAACATACACTATTTTCTATGCAAAAAAAATCATTTATATAGGTTTATAGATTTTTCAGATATGTAAATCTTAAAATTGGATTTGTTAATGTTTTCAAGTATAATTGCGGTACATCAATCTTATCGTAACGAATTAAGCGTGGTAACACCATGAGGGGTTTGCTGGCTGTGTTGTAAATTATAATTGGATATTTGTAGAGCCATTTCAACACCCCAATGTAATAGAATTCATGAAATGATTTATTTATAAAAATGTGGGGCACAGTTTGGAAAATGTGAAATTAAAAAAAGCTGCATTTTGAGTGATACAATTATTTATTTATGTGTTTTTTATTTTCCTTCCGAAATCAAATCTGAAATCAAGGTTTCAGAGATAAAAAACAGGATTTAATTTTTGAGCAGAGTTGTACAGCCCTAACTACTAGTACTATGACAGGTACCTGTTTCACTCAAAAAGGAGAGGGCAAACAGAGTAGCTTTTGCTTTCCAATTCCAGATAAAATGGATTCCACACCACAGAACGGGCAGCAATACTCCAAAACCCATACATACAGAGCTGGCACAGACACATTGACAAGCATAAATGCACATGCATAAACACATATATGAAGGCACACAGACATGAATACATACAACACATGCACCAAGGTATCAGAAAGCATCCACAATGCACCAGATTTGCAATGCATGCAACACTTGTGTTTATGTGAGCAGTGCATATACCACAGTGGATTTGAATGGATCCAAGAGGGATATTTGTAAAGCCCCTTTTCCGCTACAAAATGAGAGCACTACTCTACTCTGCTTTGTGGCCGTTTGTAGGTGAGATACCACTCCATCGCAAGGGTGGAAACACCAACCCTATTAGCATATGTATAGCACACGCACGTTGCAGTGGGAGATGGCCAGATAGTACTGGTAGCACTTTTATTTGGAACCAGAGCGGAGGAGGTACTATAAAAGTGCCTTTATGGTGGAGGCGTTCAGGACATGTCCCACCGGCAGGTGACCCCAGAGAAGTCCCAGGACATGCTGGAGAGACTATGGCCTCGTTCAGACAGCCATTTGTCTGCGCAGACAAAAGAATGTGCAGACAAACGACTGCGGCCGTCGGTGTGAATGCGGGGCGTAGTAGGCAGGTAGCAAAGGCGAGCCGTATTCTGCTCCTTTGCTACCTGCCTGATGCGCCCAGGGGGGTAGTCACAGCGCCGCAGCAGAGGGGGATTATACGGTCCGCCTTTACTACCCCGCTGCTACGCCCCGCGTCCACACCAACAATTCGCCCCGCCGCATCACAGCAAGCAGGACACGCCTTGGGGATGCAATTAAGCGATTAAGAATCGACTCTAAAATACAAAAAACATCACAAATATTTGCAGATCGAGGTGATGGCAAAGTGCGTGAGCTTCTGACACTCTAAACACGACGCGCAGACAAACACATGAGCAAATAAGCACAGAAAAAGCGCAGCTGATCACAAGATGCATGTGTGTGTATGGAGTATCTATATTCTATTATGCCACGTCGTGTTCTTCTCACTTTTTTCTCTCCTCTCCCTGTGTGTGTGTGTGTGTGTGTGTGTGTGCGCGCGTGCGTGTGTGACCCTTCCGTGGAGACCTGTACATAGTGCCGTGTCCCCTTGTAAGCGCTTACAGCCACACACAACACGCAGAAAAGGAATGAGCAGCAAAAACGGCAGGTGATTCCCAAATTGACGTTGCCTTCCGTGAAATCACTGATAATCGTCAGTGCGCCGCAGCTTGCGCACGGTGCCTCCGTGGCTCGTTCCATGTAGACGGGGCTAGTCCCGTCTCATATAGCGCATTAACCGCGTGTGTGAGATAATAATTTCAACAGATGCGATAGTATGAGAGAACGACTTGTACCGGTAGTTCCAAAACTATACGTTATAGTAAGTTAACGGTTGGCGCAGGTGCATGTCTGTTCAAACGGCAGCCGCTGTTCGCTGATTGATGTAACGCACTCGTGTGACGTTGGTAATGAAAGGCGTTGCTTGCGCTGCTTGTCTCCGCCCCTCCGATGCGGAGAACCTGAAGGATATGTGAACACACACGCATGCCCTGCATTCCTACGCCTCAGTGTGAACAAAACCCTTTTTGGTATCGGCGCAGAAACGGCGGGCCGATCGACACGCACTTTCAGTCTGAACGAGGCCACAGAGAGAAATGGAGAGATCTGGTCGCAAAGTCTTCAGTGGTGACTCAACTGTCAGCCAGACTAAGGGATCAGTCCGTAATAGTGGATATTTTATGAGGCAAAATCTGGGATCCAGATCAGCTGTACTATAATTTGAGTAATTTTGTTCAAAGACAACCAAACCGTCAAACATTTTATAAAAATAAAAAGGAGGGACGCCGAAGGACGATGCCATGCAAAATGTATCTGGGTTGCCAGTCCATTATTGAACAATGTTATCCCCCCCAAAAAAATTGCACAAACAAAGCTGATTCAGGCAAAAAGAAATAAACATTGTCAATTCAAATGCAAGTACATTGAAAAACAGTCCATTACGAAATGCTGAGCCTTTGTGGTTCACTTGAATATGTGCCACTTGAGGGCTGTAAGTACAGGTGCATTTGTGTGCCTAGAACATGAACATATCAATCACATGAAGAATTACCAGGAAAAGAGAGTGGCAGATGGATTGAGAGCTGGAGAGACAGCAAGCCGAGTAGCGGAGATGGAGAAAACACAACACCATGTTTTTCTCAACAGCAGACAAACTCAATGATCTCAGCGTACATTAACGTGACTCAGACTCAGTCCGGAGTAGGCAGTGCAGAGAACTGTGCAATCCACCAATCAACTGTGGAATCAATTTAACAATTTTACGTAATATTTACGAGGGCTGTACGGCTTTGCTCCAAAATAAAAATTGTGATTTTTACCAACATTGCGATATATCGCGGTCTCATAGTTGATTTTTTTGTTTTGCTCATTGCACTTGCATTGCACATTATTAGTAAAATAAACAAAACTGAGCTTGTTTCATTTGCATTTATTTTACAACACACCCCATTTAATGTCTATATGACGAAATGTCATATAGACATGTTTGTTTGTTTTAAAAAAAAATAAATAAAAATGTGTTCGTCTTCACAAGATGAAGAGGCAATTTACAGTGAAGCTGCTGGCTCAATGACCAAGACGAGACTTCAGTTTTTACATTTAAACTGCAACAATCATGCAAAAAAAAACATGGCCTTTTCCATGTGGCTTTTGGATAAACCACGGTGTGCCCCCTTGCGGTGTTCCCACCGTGGTTTATCAAACATTGCGGTTTATCACTCAGCCTTAATATTTACTGTGGCTAACCAATAATGACGTCAGCAGAGATGCGACCAAGTCCCTCTTTCAAGTCCCAAGTCTTGTTGGGCAAGTTAAGTCCCAAGTCAACTCCAAGTCAAGTCATAATTAACATGCCGTAATTTTAGCACCAAAATCTGATTTTAATAAAGTTAAAAGCAAGCAATAGTTTTGCTTTTTAAGAGCATCATTTGATTTTTTTGCTACATTATTACAATCAGATGTTAATGGTGACTTGACTTGGAGTTGACTTGGGACTTGACTTGACCAACAAGACTTGAGACTTGAACGAGGGACTTGGTCGCATCTCTGGACGTCAGTGTTAATAAATTGTAGCAGGTATCACTATGAGCTGTTAAGTTGACCACTAACTAATTTGAAACAGTGCACGGTGTAATATGTATTGCAGTGTTTATGAGCAAAAGGCTGTTTTTTTTTTTTGTTTTTTGTAATTTTGGGGGTGGAAGTGCCATTTTTCCATTTTATTTACAGGGTTAGTTTGATGGAGGATGAGAGAGTGGAGAAGGTGACCTGCAGCATACTTATGTTGGTGAGGGGAGGCGATCTCACAACAATTGCGTGTGCAGTAAGAATGGGGGGGCACCCCCCATTTTGGGCTGTCTTCACTCCGATCATCTACCGCAATGCATCGGAACTGGAACGTTCCTTCCCACTGGGTGTCAGCACCGGCATTTCGATTAGACGGCCGACCGAACGAACGACCGCCGTTGCCCGCCACATCAGTAGCAGCACAGCGTCGGCCTCTCTCCACTCCTCCTCCGCCGCCGCAGCAGCCCACCGGTAAGTCGCCGAACTCTCTCCACTCCCCACTGGTTAAGGTTAGGGTTGGGGTTCATGTCGGAACAGCGGTGCTTCTGTGTCGGGGCAGCAAATTTCCCATGTCGTAACCGCGGAACTTCTAAATAAAGCTGTTGGAGAGAAGAAACATCGGAACGGAGGAATGTCTAAATGGAAGCGTGTAACCAGTGAGAATACGGCACAAGACTGCATGGAGCTAGATGCAGCGGTCTATTCGACTGCACCAGAGCCAGCCAACCGGTTGGTTTATCGAATCTAGGCTCCAACAGTCTCCTTGCCAAATTGCCAAGAGTATTCATGGGCAAGGTACTAAACCCTAAATTGCTCCAAATGGGTCGTGGTTGAACGCCACCACCATTGGTATGTGTGAATATGTACATCGTCTGAGATCACTAAAGAAAAACAATAAGAAATTGATGGGCAACTTACATAGTATACAAACTGTTTGGTGGAAAATCACTCTTGGTGCTCAGTTACTAGTACCTGGAGTAAAAAAATAAATACATTAATAAATAAGTATTTGATGTAAAGTAAAAGTATCTGATGTTTTTGTCAAATTCAAGTGAAAACTTGAATATAGCTTGCATGAATATAACATAACATTACATGGTCACAATTGCTGCTCGGGCAGGGCGAGGGGAAGAAAGAGAGAGATCATGAGAGACACATCAAGACAGAGATAGACTAAACAAAAATCCCAACTGAAAACCGTTAATGACAGAGAAGTGTGTTCATTTGCTGCAAGATAGCAACCACTGGAGAGTGAGCTGGGGGGGAGGGAGGGATGGTGGTGATGGTGGTAACGTGTGTGGGGTGAGCAGCAGGAAGGAGCAGTAGCGGTCTAACCAGCAGTGGTGATGCTGGGGGACGCACAGCCCACACCGGATAAGCTCAATTCCAAACCACCGTCGGGGAGGCGGAGCTGGAGATAGGTCCCACGCTCGTCGTCTTTAGATTCTTGCTTTCAGGAGGAATAGAAAACACACACGGCTGCAGTGCAACCGTCATGTTTACCGACCAACCTAGCAGTGGCCTAGAGTGTCCACCTCTGGATTGTAAGACCAGGGTTCGAATCCTGGTCGAGTCATACCAACGACTTTAAAAATGCTAGCCTATGCCTCCCTGCTCTACACTCAGCACATGAGGGCTGGATTGGTGAAAAACACATGGGTGAAAACCCCTCTTCCAATATGCCATAAGCCAGCACGGAAGAGTAGGCTGATAAAACTGACATGGAAATGTGAGTGCGCAATCTGCAGTAAGCGGAGATAGCGAAAATCACACATAATAATGATAATAATATATATAGTAGTAATAATAATTGAACCGTAGCAGGTTATGTCTCAGTAGCCGGGATTGACTGCACAGCAGACCACAAGTTTCCAAATAGTTCCATTTTCAGTACAGTCTAAGGAGACAAATCGAGCACATTACTTACAGAGTTCAACAACATCACTGCACTCTTATGGAATATATAAATGTTAAGGGCATAGATAGATACTTATTCATGTTGAGGGTAAATTACATTTTCTTGGGTCAGCAGTAGAGGTCAAGAGGGTTAACATATGGGACAATATAGCTTATGTGCATGTTCTGTATACGCAATTCTGGAGTTGTGCATGTTTTGAGTTTCATGCCAAATTGCGTTCATTCAGAATGTTTGGCACTTGATGCATACATGAATCTGTGCCCAAAGCACACTAAGTCATTTTACAGTCACCGCTTACAAAGCTGTTCTCAGGAGACCAGGACTGGACTAGGATTTGAATGGCATATTCATCCCAGACCGGCACAACCCTCTTTGTAATTATGAATGGTGGGCGGAGAAAAATCAAGAATGGATTACTTAACCACAAGCCTCTCGGGAGACTAAGCTAATGGGCCACAGTCCCTGATTTATTATTATCTGGTCAGAGCCACTAACCAGGCCAAATTGGTTTAGACTAGCACAAATATGCTTCAGAACACGGGTGTTGTCCTTCTGTGACAGATGGCCGGTCCTTCGCGAGACTGGTCGAGGTGCAAATTGATTTGTTGCTCAGATTTCAGTTGAAATCGGTATTGATTGATCTTTGTGTCTCCTGCGTTTATCGAAATGTCATCAAATAACGCAGCAAACCACTGAAAAATGTTCACTCACTAAAAAATTGAGAAAATGCCCTGAAAGTCCTGGAAAAACATTTTTAAAATGTAAATAAATAAATCATATTGTCCCAGCAAAACAAATCTTTTACTGTTGTTGCCCAAATCGGCAGCAGTCAGAAAACAAAACATGACGTAACTGCCGCTCTGATTTCTCACCACATTTAGCAGCTGCCTGTGAAGTGGACCTGGTCGTCGTTCAGCACAAGTCATAAATTTTATCTCCTGCCGATCAGGTAAAAGAATTCTGGATCACGCGCCAGCAGTCCCGGTGCACAAGATGGACGGACAGACAGGCAGATTGAGTTACTCGCAGACAGACAGACAGACGGGCGGCATTCTAGTTTGTAATTGTAAAAATGCCAGGCCATAAAGGAGGCGTATGCATGTCTAGACAGCTGGAATCAAACATCTGGAGGAGAGATCTCTCCCATTTGATTTAATACGTCGAAGAGAAGTTGCTGTTGCTGCACACCTCCACCCATGACGACCCCCCCTACACCCCCCCAACCCTGGGTCATGTTACAGATTGGCAGAAAGGTTCCGCACCCCAAAGTGCACATTGGTGAGTGTCTATAAACAAGGAACAGAAAGAGTGCTACTGCACTCTGCGCTAATGGCACCTCAAAAAAATAAAATAATTTCATTTTTGCTGTCCTTTTGAATTCGATTCCACTCCAACGCTGCGTTCCAAATAGCGGATTTGTGAACTAGATGTGCATAGATGCTGTAGAGACTTGTTGGTTGAATTTTAATGCACTGAAACGGCCCGGATGATGCCTAAAAAAAAAAAAAAAAAGGTTGGAAACCCAGTGCTGTGAAAGATGGACATTGCATGCAATAAATGGCCACAGTGCACAAACAAGTCATATCCGCCGACATGTTGTAGGCTGTGCTAGCAAAGCTAGTTGATAGCTTGGCATTGGCGCAACATGTCAAAGCGTCACATCCACATTTCCGTTAAGAGCAAAGCAAAGCTGTTTAGTTTTGAGAAAGTACCAAACAGTGACAGAGTGCACTAAAAAGTCAGTGCACTCAAATATACCCGTAGTGCACTATATTCCGGTGCACCGACACAACTGCGCCATGTGACAAAGCACATCTACGAATGCACATGTCTCAATGGTACATGGCCCCATCCAGCAGTCTCTGCTACTATTGCTACTTCTCCGACATGTGCAAAATTGCACACATGGGGGTGTAAATGTGGTTAATTATGGTCTCTATTCATGAGACCATAATTGGGCTTGAATGAGACCTATGGTCTAATTAACACCGGTAGAGGTGGGCAAACATGTCCTTCACATCACTTAGCTTGTTTAGATACTACACTTCTTTTTTGGGTTTGTCTGTCGTGTTGGTACACTCACTAGATTTACAATTCTGCAAAAATAATTAGACAAGAACATTTCCACCAGCTAGAAGACCAGACTGATGCGCTCACTTGTGACGTCAAGCTTTCTGTACGCTTGTGAGACATGGACCCTAACGGCAAAAGTAGAGAGAAGAATTCAGGCCACAGGCCTGAATTCACATCAACCATCGCTGCTAAACCCAAAGGATACACTAAAATATTTGAACATCGTTTCTGAGACAACTCACTTGTATTGTCACAGTACACATGTCTGAACTACGTCCATGTGTAAAGCCTTTTACTATGTTGCAAAATTCTAACATGGTGTGTTTATCTACATATCATTAGGAAGAACTAGGCTATGCTCACCCACTGAAATATTATTTTAAGGCTGGAAAACAATACTAACATTTCAAGGTGCATTTGGCACCCTCTTGCTGTGGACCCTTCCGCATATTAGATAAGCCAGATAGGTACTTAAGTGGGAAGGTGGCACCATCTGCAGCCCAATACAGATTATTAAGGGCAGGATGTATTGTCAGTAGTAGTCAATAGATTTGTCGATTCATAGACAAGTTGGCGAGTGACTTCAGCTTCATCATTGTTCAACTGCAGTCGAGACGATTGATTGTACAATCTCTCTCTAGGCGTTACGCCGGGTCCAAGCAATGCGCCACGCCCAACAGCGCCACGCCACGCCAAAAAACAAAGGTGTTGCAACCATCGGTGCATACCCCACCAGGCAGCACTGCCAACGCCACGCCGTCAACGCGCCAGCGCAGCGCACAGGAAATATAAATTTTTGATTTTCAACTCCGTGCAGCGCGAGGGGATGGGGTGCTTTTTATTCCCAAAAAAAGTTACTTTAAGTGAGGTTTTGAGGTGGTGGCTGCCTTCTGGACAACAAAGAATGTTTCTTTTGTTATTCTGTGACAATGTTGGTACTCTAATCTGCATATGCAATTGCTTCGCGATTCTCTG
>OMKY01250739.1:0-13858 GCA_900302395.1 Bregmaceros cantori | reverse complement strand
TATAGACACATTTGTAATTCTTGGTATTTGTGGAATGTAATAGTTAAATCGATTTATAGTTAGTTAGTTATTGTTATTTTTTTCATTTTTTTTCTGTACCTCTGCAAATTTAATTGTAGTTGTATCGACATTGGTTGCTTGTGGTGGTGACAATGAACCATTGTGTGGGCTTCGCAATGGCCAAATGGGCAAATTGAAATTTGACTACAAATATAATTCAGTACATTGCTGATTAAATAAACAATGCACCAGCTCAGGAGTTCTCTTGGTCACGTGACACGGAAGTCTGCATGTGGTCCAGTGCTGTTGCAGTCACATTTTTGTGAATGTTCTCATTAGCATTCTATGCTTTTTATGGTCGTTTTCGTAAATTATCAGATAATTTTGTGGCGGGTGACGCTGACAACAACAAATTATTATCAGGCAGGTCACCCGCTGTCGAGGCAAAGCAACGTCTGTGATCGTTCTGGTCACCAAAGAACATTAATCTCCGCATCATACTTGATAAATGGCCTAATAAATGTGAAAGTGCCTGATCAACACGGATGTGGTCACATGATGCAGTACGCCTCATCCTGAGGCAGGTTCTGTTTAGTCCTCCACGCTGCGGGGAGGCGCGCTCGCAGCATCTTGCGCATTTCCGGGTTGAGCATCACGCACACGACGGGGTTGACGGCCGCCTGCGCGAAACTCATCCACACGGCGGCTGCCAGCGAGCGACGAGGCACAGCCCAGGACGCCGTGGCAAACACCCGCCAGAAGCAGGCAGCGATGTAGGGCGTCCACAACACCAGGAAGGCCAACGTCACGCCGTAGAACATGCGACCCAGTCGGCGCTCGGTGCGCACTTCGTCCATTCCCAGCAAGCGGCGCTGTTGGCTGTGCAGGTTCTGACGGATGCCGAGCAGGGTGGGCGGCATGGGTCCTCGGCCGAAGCCGGCGATCCAGTTAGCAGCGGCTTGTCCCGTGGCGCCGGGGCCATGGAACGTCCAGTTCTGGCTGATGGCGGGCACCAGCTGTACAGGCTTCATTTTGCGGTGGCGATATTCAAACAGCAACAGCTTGGCATAGAAAGCATGTGTGGCAAAGACCACGACCGCCAGCATCAACATGAAACCCAGCGTGTCGTTGGTCCTCAGCGGGCGGTGTTCGAAAATGCACTGGTCCTCGTCACGGATGAACTTGTATGTTCCCACGTCCAGCACTGGCGGGAAAGCCATGGCAGCTGCCAGCGTCCAGGCCATGCACACCACGGCCCCGCAGCTCCACGCCGTCATTCGTTTGGCGTAAAACCGATGGTGGGCCATGGCGAGGTAGCGGGTCACGGCCACGCAGAGCAACAGGAAGGCAGCGTGGAAGCAGAAGAGAACCGCCAGGAAGGCCGTGGCCTTGCAGCCGACCGTACTGTACGGCCAGGTCGAGCCACCGCGAACGGACAGCGCCACGAACGGGAAGCAGACCGCCGAGCGGGCCGCGTCCGCCACGCAAAGGTCCAGTAAGAAGAAGTACGGTGCGCGGTGAAGCACGCGTTCGCGCACGACCAATGCGCACAAAACGAGATTGCCGACCAGACTCACGCACATGATGAGCGCCAGTACCACCAGCTTAACACACGCCGCCGTGTCCCATTCCGGCTGGGGGTTAGCCGCGCCCGCCGCACTGCCTTTCGCCGCACCCGTGTGTGATGACAGAACCGCCAGTAGACTTCCTGGCCCGTCGATGGCAAAGCTCTGGTTTGCCATCGTAGACCCAAATCCCCTCCGCGCCACCCTCCTACTTCCCACGTGTCTCTCTGTCGTCGTTCCTCTGTCGGACTCGCTGTGGGTCTGTCTTCCTTTATATTTGCTGGGTCACGGTAAGTAAGTACCAGTCACAATCTCATCATCTGCGTCACATACACGGGTGCAGTGGACCAGGACTGTATACTCAAGCGCTGCAAAGTCCTGCTGATAAATGTCTATGGTTTCCTGATTCTTCTGCTGTCTTGCCCGTAGAGTCTGTCCCCATTGAAAGAATATTTAACTGAAAAGAATAATACACGTTTTGATGCATATTCTCCCATCGGTCATGTTGTTGAGGATGCTGGGATGAACCTGCCAAAGCCACAAATATTTAGTCAACAGCGAGCACGAGGCAACCGTGTGCAGATGTCCATTGATATGTGATGGCCGTGTTCGTCTCTTAGGAAAAACACATCTTGGCCTTGGTTTGGAAGTCAGTCAGTTGTGGCTGAAGGTGGGAGGAGCGGAGAACAGCACCTGTGGGCAGAAAAGTACAGAAAAGACATTCCATTAGCGCCAGATATGGGCAGAGAAGCCATAAAAATTACTTAAGTAAAAGTATTGTTACCTCAGCAAAAGTACTCCACAAGAAAGTTACTTAAGTAGCGAAAGTACTGAGTAACTTTCAGTAAAAAGAAAGAGAGAGACCCAGAGAGAGAGAGAGAGACTAAGAGAGAGAGAGAGAGACCGAGAGAGGAAGAGTGAGCACCCGAGAGAGAGAGACTAAGAAAGAGAGAGAGAGACAGAGAGAGGAAGAGTGAGCGCCCAAGAGAGAGAGTCTAAGAAAGAAAGAGAGAGACCGAGAGAGGAAGAGTGAGCGCCCGAGAAGAAAAACAATAAATGTTCTTATTGCAGCCGTCAGCACGAATTTTAGATTTGAGCGATGGACATCATTTTTGCTGTTCAAGTGCAGAGTGGGAATATTATAAAAACTTGAGTTTGACTATTTCATCGAATTTATGATGTGCTTGTGCTGTCGACTAATGACCGCTACATTCTATTTGAGACTCTTGATGAGAAAAATAATGAATGTTTATATCAGGCAAACCATTTAAATATATTGAATATCCAGAAAATCATAATCAAGATAATTTGTTCACAGAAACATTGGTTATGTTTATGTTCATCAGTGGTTCTGATGTGTGGTCATCAGTGGTCATGAACGTGATTAGACCACGCCTAGTGATGAACAGAGGAATTATTTCCTGGCGAGCCAGAACAAACTAAACACGCATCGCACACGAATAGAACGAGCATTGGGTCTAGTAAAACCAGGGTCGAAAAACGTGTCAAAAAATGTGTCAATCAAATCATGTATCCCCGTATCCAATCACAGCGCAGTACAAGCGTCGCGAAGGCATGACAATCAAACTCCACCCAGGTCTTGCATCGGCCATACCAAACTCCGCCCATGTCCCGATTCGAATATTTCGATTGGTCAGCCCGTATACGGGCGACGACGTGATTTGTCCAGACCCTCTAGCAGCGTGCGATGCGTGGACAATTTGTTGGTTCTGGCAGAGCTAGAGGAATTACACAGGGTTTGCAAATAAGAGAGCATCATTTGTTTAAAAGATTCTGTAAAATTAGATTGACAGCCCTAGTTCATATTATGTAAACCATTTAAAATATTGATTATACAAAAACGTTTAAATAGGACCAATTGTTTGGAGAAATATTGCCCGAAGTAAAGAGTGGAAAACGTCTTTGAACAAAAGTATTAATGTTTCTTCATCGGACTTTGTGTTTCTGAATTAATGCTTTGGACATGGCCATGATTAATTTGCCCTCTAGTGGAACAGTCAGCAATTGCAATAGTTACACTGATACAAGAGTGCTCAGTGGGCCGCATTGTCAGAAACCCAATGGGCCAGCAATCCCCCCCATCCCCCTTCAGTAATCTCCGGCCTATTTGTACAACTTGACGCGACACCACATTTTCATACCTTTTCTTTAAAGTAGCTTACGTTGTATTAAAAGGGCTTTAATTCTATGCAACAATGGTGCTTTCTTGTAACATGCAACATCTGAAACAACAGCACACAAATAGTGGTAAACAGCAGCAGCTCACTGAAACACACATTTCTAGTGCATCTGTTGAGATAAAGAACAGAATCTCAGTTAGCCTCAACCCTCAACAACACATTTCTAGTGTTCCTGGTGGTGTAAACAACAGCATCTCAGACAGATAAAACATGTTTGACCAAAAAAAGACGGATTTGGCCCGCGGGCCAGCCAGTTGAATAGCCCTGGTCTATCATATGAGCTGTAAGACTGTAGAAGTCAACTGTTATTTGATTTCATCAGCAAAAATCATTGGGATTTGGAATCTCACTGTGAAGATGCACAGCCGTAGTACTTTCAAAGCCGAACCCCCACAATGCACCTTGACATGCACACCTGTTGGGGCAGGCGATCTAACGACGTCTGTACTGTCCATACAGCGTCACTCTGATATATATATCTCTGGTAACACTTTAGAATAACAGGCCCTTATTCATGGTGATAATGCATTTATAACACTTACTAAAAATATAACTAATTATGAACAAAACATTAACAAATGTTTATAAATGTTTTTTAAACAGTTAGTATATATTGTTATAAACACGTTTATTAAGTGTTACACATGCTTTGTAACAATATCTACTAAGTGTTACAAATGCTTTGTAAAAACATACACTGAGCATTATAAAACATTTACAAACATTTGTTAACGTTTTGTTCATAATTAGTTACATTTTTAGTAAGTGTTATAAATGCTATATCAGCATGAATAAGGGCCTGTTATTCTAAAGTGTTACCATTTGATTTTATCAGCAAAAATCATTAGGATTTTGAATCCCACTGTGAAGATGCACAGCTGTAGTACTTTCAAAGCCGGACCCACACAATGCACCTTGACATGCACACCTGTTGGGGCTGGCGATCTAACGACGTCTGTACTGTCCATACAGCGTCACTCTGAGATATATCTCTTTACAATGCTAACTGCTGACTCACCCAGTAATGTCATGCCGGTTGCTAAGAGACTCCAGCTTCACACACGAGCAGCACTGGAGGTGTCAGTAGGCAGTTAGGCACCATGTCTTTCACTAGCAATTTACCAGACAAGAGATCCAACCGGACCTGCTACTAGGCTACATGGATCGACGGCCATAACAGAGACCAGGTGCCAACGTGGGTCATCTTTCTGCTGAGGCGCTAATCCAATGTTGTTCTGTTTAGGGTTAGAGTAGGGCAGGGCTATTCAACTACTTTGCGCAGAGGGCAACATTGTCAGAAACCCAGGGGCCGGAGCACCCTGTTTAGTAATCTCCGGCCTATTTGTACAACTTGAAACGACGCAACATATTTTCATAACTTCTATTTAAAGTAGCATACTTTCCATTAAAAGGGCTTCAATTCTATGCAACAATGGTGCTTTTTTGTTTGTAACAAGGAACATCTGAAACAATAACACACAAATAGTGGTAAACAGCAGCAGCTCACTTAAACTACAACACATTTATAGTGCATCTGTTGAGGTAAAGAACAGAATCTCAGTTAACCTCAACCCTTAACAACACATTTCCAGTGCTTCTGGTGAGGTAAAGAAGAGCATCTCAGATAGATAACACGTTTGACAAATCATGTCAGAATTCTTCCTTGGGCCAGAAAAACTTGATCGGTGGGCCGGATTTGGCCTGCGGGCCGCAAATCGATTAGTCCAGGGGAAGGGGTTAAGCTTAGGGTTAACCAGTAATCCTACAGCGTTGAAATGACATTGTGACAAAACTACTTGTATCTGTTGAGCCCTGACCATTTGCAGACGTTGTCGAACCATTGTTCGGGTTGTGTGTCTCTGCTTCTCTTAACACCCTAAAGCTGGGCGTACAGTACACTGTGCGATTTTTTCAATCGCGTCAAAAGCTGCTGCTCACACTGTACGAATGAATCCCATCGGTTAAAAGTTTGCCGCTCACGACTCACCCTCTCACACTATACGGGTCAATGTCAGATGCGATCTGACTGCTGCCACTACCCAACACATCGGAGGCGATCAGACTGTTGAACGTGGCAATGAAAACTGGCAGCAAGTTATAGTTCATTCATTCATTTCAGCCGACTGCTTCTTAATTCTATGACGTTAGACCGAGTCCAGACACATTTTGCCACCTGCTGCTGGACCGGCTGGCACCATGACACCTTGGAATAACAAGACTCTATGCGCTGAACTTTCAAACGGTTGTCAATATATTATAAGGAATGTATAAACATGTAAATATTTTTAAAGTTATTTAAAATATGTTTATTATGTTTTTTTTTACGGTGATATGAAAATAAAATAAACTCCGGCATCCACTGTCGTGTACTGTTCTGTTGTCGTCTTCTCCCTTCCGTGTCTGTCCGCGCGTGCATAGTGTGACAGGTAAATCGGCCCCCGCCCAGTATGAATTTCAAACATGTTTAATATTCTCCTGATCGATCAGGAGGTTCTCGAGGAGTATTAATCGCTTCGTCGATATACGTTGGACAACGTGTGACGCACGATCGGCCCAAAATTCGGCCCAATCTGTGCTGCATATTAACTCCACCAACATTTAAACAGAGCTCTAAATTCTTTGTTGCCGCACTGGATAATCGTTTGCTGTGCGTTGATGTGCTCTCTGTGTCAGAGGCATATAAAATCTACCAAGATTTCAGTGGATATGTCAGGGCTTTGGTAGTGTGGTGGCCTAGAATGGAGGCCTGTAATCCAGCTCCTGTCACTTCTACAGAGGCCAAATCTTTGCCTTAATTTACTGGTGAATGAGACACAGATAAATTCTACCATTAACCTCACAGGAACCAGACAGACTATGTGGTCTAGTGGTCCAGTGATTGCTGGTTCAAATCCCCAATGAAGTAACGTTGTACCTCCTTTTCAGTAGGAGACTAGTGACAGGCTCCACTAATGATTGACACATTTGCAAAGTGGAAACATCTGTACAATACACCAGACAGTTGTTATCAGATGTTGTAGTCAGGTGGTTAGACACATGGACTGGCATCTCAGAGGTTGTTGGTTGAAATGCCACATCTGACAGACTTCTAATTCTGGTTACTGATTTTAATAACATATTTGTTCATGATTGAGTGAACATGCCAGAGGCAGCAATAATAAGCTCTTTGTGAGTGAATTGCTTAAAATGTCCCGGTGGGTGGGCCGAGTGAAAACACCTGTCCAATATATTAGCCTGGGAGCACTAGACATTATCTCTCATAGTCTAGTGGTCAGACTTGTGGACTGGCGTTTCAGAGGTTTTTGGTTCAAATCCCACAACAGGCAATACTCAGAACAGATTTGAACATTAAATTGATCAAAGATCAATTTAATGTTCATTATTTATTTTATTTCATTCATTTTTGAAATTTATTTTTTGTTCATATTCACTTAAATATGAACAAATAATTTATAACATTTTATTAAACAATACATTTTATTAAACAGATTAGAAATTAGAAATCTGTCAGATATAGTAGTTGAACCAACAACGTCTGAGTTATCAGACCATGTCTGTAACTACTGGTACTGGTTTATTGTACAGACGTTTCCAACTCAACATGTTTCCACTTAAAATGTGTCAATCAAGTCACTGTAATTCTCAGGGTATAGTTGACTCATGTAACATCCTCCCAAAGACGATTTTAGAAAAAAAAAGTACCATAGTTGCATTTTCCAGATGGTTTCACCAGATGATATTTCAGAAAATAGAAATTTTCGGACAATTTTGTTTATATTGTGGTTGAAATGTATGCTCAAATGCTTTGTAACTTCGTGAACACGTGGGACAAATGCTTGAAATTATGGCAAATGCGGCAAGGGTTATACTTTAAAACTAGTTGTCCAAACAGAAATCAAGGTCGGGCGGTCACCCCACATGATATTTTAAAAGGATGACCATGGTCCAATGTAAAAGGAAAGTATTAGAAATAAATGTTATAGTTTCACACATGCTATGTGATAAACATTATAACCTAATGTTTATCATTAGGTAATAAGCTCTTTCGGACAGAAAAAAACATGCGTCTCGTCTTTCACCCATTATCGTATATTGCAATATTTGGCCGTCACCTCTGACATTGTAGATATTTTCGAGAAATCATGACATCGTCAATATAATTAAAAATCATGCCTGGTGCACTCATATATATATATATTATCTGTAGTCACACGACTGACTATAGATAATCATACCTTAATGATCACAAATATAACCACAATAAATCTGCACTGATTACACTATCAATCAATCAGAATCAATGCAGCTGGGACCACATGACATATATGATATATAATCTACAACTGGTTGTGTAACTGCCACATGCTGTGGTTAGTTCCAGTCACAATGTCAACAGGGTGTCAAGTTCGACTGTTGATTTTTTTTATTTTTTTATTTTTGGTGACTATTTTTTCACATCTCTTATTGTCGCAGGAGAAGATACAACTTAAACCAATCCAAATGTTATAACCAAAACCTACCTTCAGGCAACAAATTCATTAGCGTACGATGAGAGGTGAACTCATTTCAAACTCATGCATATTGAAAGACATTCGACATGGTTTGGCGGTGTCTGGCTTTGAAAACAATCTGCAGTCCAGGCAGGTTTAAACCAGAGGCTTTCACCATCAATTTTTAACTTCACTATTGAGAAAAGTGTTATACTGGTGACGTTGCTCCTTGCTTCACTTGTGCGGAAATTAACATGGAATTGGAATTGAGCATTTTTAAATGTTCTTGGAGAATCAGAATAAGCTTTATAGACGATTTTACCCACGAAATACAGGGGGCTGGCATTTTGTCCGGTCACTCTGCAACGCACTTCCAGTGTCTGTATGAGTTCCATTTAATCTCGTCGTAGTGGACCGCGGTGGCTCACAAAAACGCACACCAGTTCAAAATCCGACCACTAGGTGTCGGTCTGTGACAGTCACAATTTTGTATAAATATTGATGAAATACAGTCAAAATCCGACCACCCAGAGGTCACATGTTCTTCTGGACCAATAGGCTGGCTGCTTCTCCTCTAGTAATTCCTAAAGGAATGAGAAAATGGAACGGGTTGCACTGATTATTAAATCATGCATTTGTGGGTTACAGATCCACCAAGTAACCACCATCCGTTTTAAATAACCCTGTAGGTGTGTGTTCCCACCCGAATAGACATGTTGAAAAATAGCACGGCAAACTAAATGGAACCGGGCGTGACGTTCAGAGTACAAATTTAACCGGAAATACCCGCCGAACTAGTCTATTCGCCATTGGTTGGGCTCAGTACAGAGATGTGACCAAGTCCCTCTTTCAAGTCTCAAGTCTCAAGTCCTTCTTGGGCAAATCAAGTCAAGTCCCAAGTCAACTCCAAGTCAAGTCATCATTAACATGCTGTCATTTTAGCTCCAGAATCTGATTTTAATAAAGTCAAAAGCAAGCAATAGTTTTACTTTTATAATAGCATTGTTTGATTTTTTTTGCTACTTTATTAAAATCATATTCTGGAGCTGAAATGACAGCATGTTAATGATGACTTGATTTGGAGTTGACTTGGACTTGACTTGACTTGTCCAAGAAGGACTTGAGACTTGAAAGAGGGACTTGGTCACACCTCTGGCTCAGTAACCTCTCATCATAACATAAAATGATGAAGTGTGAAACATTCTTTAAATAAATCATACATAAATTATTACATCAAGCCTTCAGCAAAAATGATTGATGATAAGCAAGGTGGACAATCCTCATGTTTATCTTTGTAGACATTCTGTGCTGAACATCCTGAATGAAGAGAACCTCCGTGCTATACATCCTGCCTGATCGTTGGAGAAGGTTAAGATGGTTTGTGATGTTTGGGGGACGATCCAATGTGTATTCACCAAAAATATTCTTAGAGAGGGCCACTCCCAACTACCATAAATGTTAAGGCCTGCTTATGCTTTCCGGGGAGCTGCTTGTTTATGTGCAAGAGAGAGATAGAGAGCTGTGCAAAAAATCAATTTGAAATCAAAATCAGATAATTTTGTTCAGAGGATTTTTGAAAAAGTGAAATCAAATCAAATTTCCTTTTTTAACATTGACAATAATGATTTCACTGGTCTGTTTTCAAATTATATGGGTGAATAAAATGTATAGAAATTGATAATTGTATTAATCCTAAACCAAAGGGTGAGCTGTCTCTACTTAATTCCAAAAATGGACACCATTTGCAAAGTTTAAGAAATGAAACTTCTATTTTTGATATATTTTTTCCTTTTTTAAAAAAAAATCCTCAATAAATCAGAAATACATTGAAAATTGAGATTTCTAAGACACAAATTGGGATTTTATTTTTTGGCAAAATCGCCTTAGAGAGAGGGCCATCTGTTTTTTTTTCTTTCTTCCCCTTTTTTCAGTGATTACTCTAGTACTTGAACACATCTCAGTATGGAAATGATTGCCTTCCATTCCTAATCACTACAAGCATCTCAATTATTAATAGGGGAGTCTCGATCTCCTTTAAGTGTTTTTTTTACACCAACATTTTATTTCATACTGGTCAAGAAGACTATTTTTACAGCCAACTTTCATAAACATTTCATTGTGACTGTTAACCTGTACAAATGCTAACATTAGGGGTGCAACGGATCACTGTTGATCCGTGATCCGTTTGGAACAGCCTTGACAGATCGGCACACACGTGGACCCCGGACTGTTCTTAAAAAAGATAAAAGAAAAAGAAAATGTTAAAAAGAAGATATTATCCCCGTGCGCTTGAAATTGATTTCATTTATTTTGTTTTAATAACAAAATAGAAACTTGTTTTTTGCGATGATCCGAGTAATCTGTGACCCAAGAGCTCTGATCCGAGGATCGGTCCGAACCGCTAGTCTCTTGATCTGTTGCACCCATAGTTAACATGAATGCTTAAAGTGACAATGGTGCCTCTCGCTGAATAATTTTTGCAGTTTCGGGAACAAAAAAATCACAAAAAACATTCTAGAGGGAAACAATGTCTTGTTTCCACTGAGAATTATTTGACTTTGTGTGATTATGAAGACTATAGCATCACAGGGTCCATTATTAACAAGGTCCATTATAAGCTACAGATGAGAACAATTTATTTAGATAATTTTGCTAACTAGTGATGTGCTTTCCAAGGATCTATGCTTTATTCTAAGTTTCTGCAACTTTTTCCCCCACCTTGAACTTATGAGGCAGTGCAGCTTATGAGGCAGTGCAGCGCTGGAAGCAGTGTTGTTTTTGGCGGCCATGTGCAATTTATTTTTAGTCATATAGTCATGGAGACCAAGTTGGCATTTAGCCATAGTCACTTTTAGTCAGCTGCATCTTGCTTAGTTTTAGTAACTTTAGATCATATACATTTTTTGGCTTGTTTAAGGGCATATTCAAACCAACATGTTTATCCCGGGTCCGACTTGTTTTAACCGAGATGGAACTCGTTTCCGAGTTGTCCCGGTTGGTATGAATGCGCCAAGCGGGTCCGAGTCCGCACTAAATCATCCGAGACGAGCCTTGCTCATCGAGGTGGTCCGAACTCGGGATTGAACGCGCCGTGACGCGGAACCGCGCCATCGCATTCAGATCGTGCTGTTCCGCGTCACGGCGCGAGACCACTTTTCACACTGAATGCATGCCGACTTATTGGATGTAACGGCAACCCGCGCCCCTCGCTGGGCGGCGCGGGCTGCCCAGCTGACCTCCCCTTGAGTATGTGAAGTGTGAACATAATATTAAGGCAACAATCAAGTCTGTGTGTGTGTGTGTGTGTGTGTGAGTGTGTGTGTGAGCCTATACACGAGGCCATGCTGTGAGCGCGCCAACCCCCCTCTCCACCTTCCTCTCTCTCATCTTGTCATTATTCAACTATTATTATCATAACCAATATTTTATTATGGTTGTTTCTCTTTCTCTTCTTTTCGATATTTTAACTGCAGTCCGGAGCGAACACGCTGCACGCATGCGCGCTCACGCACACACACACACACACACACACACAGAAATGTTCTGCCGAAAGGCTGATCTCGTTATGTCCTTTTCCCGCTTCGTGGCCAATATTCATCCAATCAGCAAACGACTGCAGAAAGCATGTGTAGCTGTTGACAAATGTATCTCAGGTCTTAAACGCCGGTTTGAATACTACTGCAACCAATCAACCTGCCCCACCTGCGGGAAACAACCCACGCTACATTCAGGAACCAACCCGCAACAAATTCAAAATGCGGTTTGAATACACCCTTCGTCTAATTTTCGTCAGCAGTTCTAATTTTTGTCGGCAGTTTTAACTTACGTTGCAGCTAAGCGGAGGAGCTGGGGGAATAGACCTGAACCAGATCGACAACAGGCTGAGCTCAGCCCCATTGCTTAGCTCTGTTCAGACTCAATTTATAGGGCATGTCGGCAGCCGGCAAGTGACCAACGGTGCAGGCCCACAATGCACTGTGGCGAACCGTGAACTTTACAGCTGGGCCTTCACCTCAGCCCTGCTGGGCCTTCACCTCAGCCACTGCCAAAAAAAGTAATGATTGCGGGGAAAAATTGTGTAATGAGATGAAAGTGAACAGCAGTCATTCAAGAATGACTAGGATATTAACAAATAGACCATGACACCAAATAACATTCGGTGCCCAAAAAAAAACATCAACAGTAAATACGCAGTTTGCATGTAAAAAAAATAGATATCACCAGTGAAGTGTTTCTAACCGGTATCGAACCTCAAACATTTAGCTTCGCAGGCGGGGGTAATAACACTGAGCCACTCAGGCTGTTGACCTGTCCTGCAGCCAGAGGCCTTTGTATTGTCATGCATAATCGAGGAAAGACAGATCTTTTTTATCCTATGTTTAACACACAGGCTTGTTTCATTAGGAAAACAATGCAGGAAATATAAAGAGAAGACAATATTATGATAAACATTGCACATTCGCCAATGTGTACTTGTGCACTTGTCCATTGCGTCCGTTTAAAACTGACATATTAAACTATCAGTATTAAATTATTAGACATATACTTTGACTCAACAGTGGTCCATTATGTTCAAAGTCATTAAATAATTCAAAGGTGAATAAATTTAAACGATGGGGACCCGCTAATGTAAAAAAAGATAACTAGTAAAGTAGTGGATGGCGCCGGATTCGAACCCAAAACATTCAACTTCGCAGACATACGTATCACCACTACGCCACTCAGGCTGATGAATGACAGGGCAACCAAACGACTTTACCTAGCTAGCTAAATGAATTGAAACAACGACAACTCACTAACAGACTCGGTCAGCCAATGAATTAACAGAGACGAAGAGTGACGTTCGGGTGTTAACTTTTGCCCTGCCTACATAATAATCAAACCTGATTGGTGAATGTCCCTATCACTCTCCACGCCAAAAAAAGCATAGGTGTCAAGTGGCCCAGCCCCCCAGGACCTCATCGAGAGAGCTGAAGGACTCCCATTACAATGAATGGAGAATGACGATTCTGAGTGGATAACATGTTTCAGAGTATATTAACCCTTTCATTGCTGAGGTGAACTTGACAAGGAACCAATTCTAGAACATAGACAATGTATTCATGTATTATGCTGTATCCAATTAAATGAGACACATACTTAAATACCTATTGAATTATAATTATAAATATTTAAATATAATACATTTTTTGTCCAGATTTTTCTAGGCCTTCTCTGAAGGCCAAGAAGGCCCTGAATATTCCCCACTGCTGTATAGTTGCCAGTACTGTTTTAGAACAAAATGCATTTAAAATGCAACAAATAATGTTGTAATAATAATGTTTCTCACTCTCTTTGTCTTTTTTATGTTTGTGTAACTCCTCAATATAGATCAATAAAGGCAGACACGCAACGAAACACACACACACACACACAAACAAACAGCAAGCCAATGTCCATTCAGCAATCAGTGAAGAGCAGGTCCTAGCGGCACCGATTGTATCACACTTTGACATTTTAGCAGAATGTCTTCTGTGTCTTGATTTCCCTCGAGGAGTGAGGGCATACGTACATGTGAATGCGTGTTTTTGCGCGTGCCTTTGCGTGTCCGCTTGTTTTATAC